>JANTQJ010000428.1:0-15912 GCA_032989685.1 Arthroderma sp. PD_2
CCCATCACTCCTCGCGCTATTTTGCGACGAAAAATACAACCCTCCCCCAAGATATCTATATATTCCTCAAAACAGCCGGGGACGAATCTTCCTCGCTAGACTCTTTACCCAGGGGGCATCACATTGAGAATTGCCCGGCTCATGTTCATCGACGTCATAACTTGTCGATAAACGAAAACCTCGCTTGATCGCATCGCTCGCCCTCTATCGGATACTTCTCAATCGAACGTTGCTCTCTGCGAGAATGGGCCACCAAGAAGTGCCCGATGTCGAGGCCAACGACTATGCTCCCGCTCTAGCCTACCAGGATGGCGACGAGAAGCGCAACGACATGCGGGCTATGGTCGAAGCCAGTCTGCACGACACCCGGTATAACCAGACCCAGCGTGGCTTGAAGTCGAGACACGTCCAGATGATGGCCCTTGGTGGTACTATTGGTACTGGTCTCTTCGTCGGTTCTGGTCAGGCTCTCGCTACCGGTGGTCCCGCCTTTCTGGTAGGCGCATACCTGATTATCGGAGTCCTCGTGTATCTGGTTGTCACTGCAATTGCTGAAGTCGGTACTTATCTACCCGTCCACGGTGGAACAATGAGTTACTACGGTTTCCGATACGTCTCCCGAAGTTTGGGTTTCTCACTTGGTTATCTATACTGGTATTCCCTGGGGATATTGGTACCGAACGAAATTGTTGCCGCCTCGCTCATCGTGGGATACTGGGACGCCGACCACAACGTTAACATTGCTGTTTGGATCTCCATTTTCATGGTCGTCATCATCGCTCTCAACCTGCTCCCCGTCCGCTGGTATGGAGAGTCGGAGTTCTGGTTCGCCGGTTTGAAAGTCATCATGATGTTAGGCTTGATCCTCCTCGCTTTCATCCTTTTCTGGGGTGGCGGCCCAACCCGCCAGCGACTTGGTTTCCATTATTGGACACACCCGCGGCCCGCAAATGAATATATAGTCAGAGGCGATGCGGGACGCTTTGTCGCATTCCTGCAGTGTATCGTGCTCAGTGCATTCGCCTTCCTCTTCGCGCCCGAACTGATCATTCAGACCGCCGGTGAGATGGAATCGCCCAGACACAACATCCCCCGCGCATCCCGTCGCTTCTTCTACCGTCTGGCGTTCTTCTATATCTTAGGATCTCTCGCCATCAGTGTCACCTGCCCGTCCGACGAGGCTTCTCTCACCAACGGTGGTGCTGGAGCTGGATCTTCTCCATTCGTTTTCGGTATTAAAAATGCCGGAATCGCCGTCCTCCCCGGAATTGTCAACGCTGTCATTCTCACCTCCGCGTGGAGTTCCGGGAACTCGTACCTCTACATGTCCTCTCGTGCCCTCTACTCCCTCGCCGTCGCCGGTGATGCCCCACATATATTCAGAGCCTGTAACCGATATGGTCTCCCTTATATGGCCCTGGCCGCCAGTGGCCTGTTCCTCCCACTTGCATACCTAGCTGTTGGCAGCGGGAGCTCTCGCGTCTTCAACTGGTTTGTTAGCTTCACCAACACCTCTGCCTTCATAAGTTGGACCTGCTGTTGCATCATCCATTTCCGCTTCACCAAGGCTGTCAAAGTCCAGGGCATCGAGCTCACCTATAGATCCAAGTTCCAACCCTGGGGTGCCCGTATTGGAATTTTCGGATTCATCCTTCTTATACTGATCAACGGGTTCCACACAATATTCCCCCAGAACTTTAACGCCTCCGACTTCCTGACCGCATATATTGGCCTTCCAGCCTTCTTAGTTGTCTACTTTGGCCATCGCTGGTATACCAGAAGCGACCCGTGGATGTGGCGACCAGAAGATATCGATATGGTCACAGGTCTGGATGAGATTATTGCCGCCGAACGTCCTCCTGTTGTCCGGAGAGGAATTCTGAAGTACATCAGCTTCATCTACGAGTAAACAATGGCGCATTTGGGAATATATTTTTCTTTGCGGTTTGCATCCTGCTAGCTCAGTTTGTTTCGATCTATGTTTTTCCTCCCCTACACGGTTACTATAGTTAGAAACCATGCCTTTAACGACGACAGAACTTCCGTGATGATAAATCCCTCAGTAATTACTTTCACTTAAAGGGATCTGGGTCTTTTTCTCTCTTGTTTGTACTAATCGCCCATATCCCCACGTCGTTATTCGCCTCTTTATCGCAGGCCAGGACGAGAGTAGTATAGACGCTTCCGATCTTTTAGAGAAATTAATGGCAATGAACAATCACTCGACCATCTCTTCGCTGCATCCATCTATTTTGTACCTCTATTTCAAAGGCCATCTTTAACCTGTGATTTTGACTTGTCTTGTTATCGAGAACTCAGGCCTCCCACTCGACTAACACTACCGTATTGGGGATTGGTGTGTGATAGACACGATAGCTGGCCTTCGTATAAAATAGAAATACTTAAACCTCGTAAATCCAAGGATATAAAATAAAGGGGCCAAACAGCCAACTAAATAATAGTTAAGATTATCAAGACCACAACAACATTAAATATGGCTCGACAGATAGAGAGATATGAGTATCTTCCTCTACCCAACCGTACGTCTATTCGACTGCTTCGCATCAACACTCGCGATAAGTTCAAACAACTAGAGTGTACGTTAAAGATTGTCGACCTTGACTCCGATTCACCGCCCTTTCATGCGCTTTCATATACGTGGGGAAACCCGCACGCCAGAGCCCGCGATGGGCATAGGTTTACCCAACACTACAATGCCTTAGATGCAGAGTATATATTCCCCAGCTCTGGAGTCCCGGTCAAGTGCGACGGGAAAAGACTGCTGGTCAGCCGGAACCTGTACGATGCGTTGAGAGACGTGCCAGAAAATGCGTGGAAGACGTTTATCAATCGTCGGAATGACAGCAAAGGATGGACGAGGCTTCATACGCATTCAATCAACGGGGATGTCAAAAGAGTGAAGTCATTGATTGCGTCGGGCGTCGATTTGGACACAAGAGACTATGAAGGCATGACGGCCCTGGTGTGGGCTGTACGGTTGAAGCGTATAGAAGTCGTCAGAGTACTCGCCCAAGCTGGTGCGAACGTTGAGATTGCAGATTACGAGAAGAAGACGGCGCTGGATTATGCGCGTGAGATCGATGACGGCGAGATTATAGACCATCTGACAGCAGGACAGTCTTCTCCAGCCCCGAGCCGAGGACAGCAGCAGGATGGGCCTGAAATCTGGCTCTGGGTTGACCAGATTTGCATCAACCAAACAGATGCAGACGAACGGTCTTCTCAGGTAGATTTGATGCATCGAATATATAATGATGCCGAATTTACGCTTATATGGCTGGGCAGGGAAGACGCCTATACCAAACGAGCTGCTGACCTTATACCTAGGTTTTCAAAGGCCGGAAATCAGTTCATTAACAGTGCTATCCTACCATACGAGGCGAATTCCCAAGAGTTGCATGCAAGGGAAGGGATACCTTATATCTCAGAAGGGGAATGGGACGCCATGGCAGCTCTATTTCAGCGACAGTATTTCCGCAGGCTCTGGATTGTCCAGGAAATAATCCTATCCGGCATTGTCGTGGCATATTGCGGAGGAGTTGAAATCCCGTGGAGACTGTTCTGTATCACCGCCCAGATGCTTCATTACCGCCAACAAAAGTTGGGGGCCGAAGTATCGGCAAAGTATGTCCCTCTTGGTGAAGGAGGCCGTGGAATTGAGCAGCCCATCGTGCAGCTGCTTGAATGGCAAGACCGACTTGGACGCAGTCCCCCAGAGGATAAGCAGAGGGCAGCGTCGTTGGAAAATTTCCTCTTCGATACATGGCATTTCCTTGCCACTGACCCGCGAGACAAGATATATGGGATATACGGGTTACTAAATAAGACAGCCCGGTCCGGGGAAGAAAGAGAAGTCCAATGGCGAGCTGACTACACGAAACCCGTTGAGCAAGTCTATGCAGAAGCCACGAAACGGATTATCCTCGATGCTGGCGAACTTCGAATGCTGTCCGCCGTTCTTGACCATTCATGGCGCAAGATTGAATCACTCCCATCTTGGGTTCCAGACTATAGCGTAACATGGACGAATATGATGTCTAGTTATTCCGACGCAGCCGGAAGCTTGACTGTTCCAAGTCCGCTAATCGAGTTATCAGAGCCTTGGGGAGTGATAACGGTGCAGGGTCTCCAGATTGATACGGTGTTAGGCATTGGAAACACAACATCAGGCCCAGGGGACCTTAAACGCTTTTTCGACCCATCATGGCTTGAACTGACACTCCTTGTACCATCGACCTACCATCAGACAGGTCAGTTACGATCCGAAGCCCTCTGGCGAACTCTTTGTGCCAACAAGGGCCCCAATGGACAACCGCCAGCTCCGCAGTCTTTCAGCTCAGAGTTTAGTGAAATGATAGGGAAGATGCTGGTCAGGGCAGCATGGGTTGAAGAAGGCAACGCACGCGCAAATCCTGAATTGAATTTTGCCCCTAGCCTGGGCCACGGTATCGAGCGAGTCTTCGAAATGTTCACTGAGCCACCGTTAGAGAATCTCTCAAAGGAAGACCTTGAATGTGAATTCAACGAGCCTTCCCGGAATCTTAGTTCCCAGGCTACTCAAAAACTAGTCTTTACCTTGGTAAAAGCTCACGTTCTTGCACTCACTGAATCCGACGGCTCCTGTTCCATACCATCTCTAGATACCCTTCTTGATTTGGAAGCAGATCTAGCAGTTAAAAACGAAGACCCGTCTGCTGGTCTTTCAAGGCTACTTCGCCAGGGAGGTACTTTGGTGAGAACCTTACAGAGCACGGTGGGTAGAAGACGTCTCTTTGTGACGAAGGGGCGCTTCCTCGGCCTGGGTCCTGCTGGGATGAAAGAAGACGATGAGATCTGGGTTTTACCAGGAGCTGGTGCAGCGTTTGTGTTAAGGAAAATAATAGATGGTGTAGACGGAGGCTGCCCAAAGTATAAATTCATTGGCGAAACATACATACATGGCGTTATGGACGGTGAAGCGGTGGAAGGAAAGCAAGACGAGTTGACAAGTATCTCGTTGGTGTAGGTGCGGGAGGAAACCGCTGGGTTTTCGTGCACTGCCTGGATTCTGATATTGAGCTATTAGCCAGAGAGTTTAATTACAAGCAGCCTGACCTTTGGCTATGGTTCTAGTAGCCAAGTGGTAAAGAGCTTGTAGCTGTACACTCACCCAGCATGCCATCTCAAAAACTCGATACACCTTTAGCCGTGCAATCACTCGTGTCCACTGCCACATTCCCCGTCACTTCCTTCCTCACTGCTTTCGTCCTCCTTCTTTGCTGCGCCCTTTTTCTGAGACTTCCCTTTTCCAAACATTGATCGTATGTCTTTACTGGCTTTCTCCTTTGCTTTTTTATCGAACATGGCTTGGTGTTTTGCCCGTTCTTCTTTCCCTTCTTCTGCCAGTTTGGCCTCCAGGGCAAGGAATTCCTCGCTCTTGGGATCCATACCAATCAAGCTCTCTAGAAGTTTTATTTCTCTGGCCCAGACAGACTTATCTTCGACTGTCTTTTTCCCTTTGGTAGCCTTTGCAACAGCGGGTTTCTTTTTGCTCTTGGCCTTTTTCTCATCTTCCCCACTCTCGTCTGCTTCATTTTCCTCTATGGGCCTATCGATCGGTGTTTCCAGGACCATTGGCATCCCTTGGACTCTCTTGTCATTCATCAGGTTGTGAAATGCCCTCAACCCTAGAAATCCTGTACCGATATTGGCGTGTAGGTCTCGATTACTACCTAGTGGTGTTTTTGAATCGTTTAAATGCCAAGCTCGCAAGAATTTGAGGCCAATGATTTCATCGAATTCAGTCATGAACTTCTCCCAGCCAGTGGGAGTGCGCAGGTCATATCCTGCGGCAAAACTGTGGCATGTATCGACACAGACGCCAAGCCGGGAATGGTAAGATTCTGGAATTAATGCAAATAGGTCGCGGAAATGAGATAGTGGCCCACCGATGGTGGTCCCATGGCCACACATAGTTTCAAGGACTGGAACGACCGTCTCTGTGGCGTCGAGGGCGGACACAAGAGATTTGGCTAGGCGAGAAAGCGAGGACTCAAGAGAAGCCTTATTCGTAGCCCCGGGACTAGAATGAGGTTAGAGGTCTGCCATGCTAATATCTAATCCATTGTACATAGTGTATGGATTATCAAAGTAGACAAGCTTCCGTCTGATAGTAGCCAAAACAACTTACTGAAAGTTATATAGCTTTATACCGAGGGCCTCACAGCGGCGTAGGTCGTCTAAGAATGAGGTATACGCTACTTTTGCCTTGGCCGGATCCTCCTGTGCTAAATTGACAAGGTACGATCCGTGTGGGAGGACGTGGCTTTATAAGGGTACAAGATAAGCTGTGGGTCTAAAAGGGGGAACCATTGCGCAAACAAACATACCTTGATGCATCATAGCTGTTTTCTTGACAAGCTTTCTTAAATTGGTCCCTGTGCTCATCTTGGAGCGGAGGATTATCCCATTTCCTTTGGGATTTTAGAAATAACGCGAATGCATTACCGCTAAAAGAGATGGTTAGCCACTGGTTACAAAGTAATCTATCTCAAAGTACTAATGAAAGGAATTTTGATAGTATATACCCAATATGCATGCTGTTTGGAATAGAATTTTGAACACCTATATTCACAGCTTAGTTTAGAAAACGATAAATTTTTTGCACATCTCTCTGGTTCAGAGGAAGCAGTGAACACACCCTTTGCTGCGCTAACATGAGCTCCTACAAACATTCGAAGTCCGGTGGTACGAGACGCAAGGGGGGCCATCTCGGCGGATGTATCTTCCTTGGCCGTTCGTTTCCTCTGGCCGGCGGTTTTGGTTGGCGCCGCTTCCTCCTTCTTTTCCTCGTCCGTCTTGACTTCTTTTCTATTGTCTGCCTCCTCGTTTTTTGGTACTGTATTCCTCGAATCCTCAGTCGCTGATGTGTCCGTTTGCCGCGAACTTCTCTTGTCGCCAGCTGACTTCGAACTGGACTGTGGCTGCTGGCTGCTGGGGCTTGATTTTTTCGGTCTTTTTGCCAGAGAGGCCTGTGCCACACTCAGTCCGCGTTTCCTCTCTACTTTCAGAACCTCGTCGACCTCGTCTGCTGTGCTCGAGGCAGTCTTATCTTCCCGTTCCCGTCGAGCCGACCGAGTGGTGGATGGCATTGTAAACTCGCCGAAAAGGACAGTATCTCTGCTCAACGCTGGCCGGGCGGGTATCAATAGCCTCTGAACGCCTTACTCCGTACTATCACCGCAGATCTGGTGCATGATATCCTGATTTGTGACGTTTTTGTAACTCATTCTCGCGATTCTGAGCGCGTTCAAGTTAAATGGAAGTTGATATCACGTGACAAGTTCCCCCGGCAACGCGTTTTTTGTTATCTGGAGAAAGTCGAGATTCTCCTGAACGAAATCAACAACGCCTCGATCAACGACTGAGGGAGACGTTGCTGTCGGCATTCTGGGATAAGTTCTCAAAGTGAAGGTAAGGGAACCGGCTTATGATTCTACGACTATTTAATTATTTTCCCACGACCACGACTCAATTGTCGAGATGGCACGACCTTCCAACGACCACATCGATTTTGACCTCATCGAAACACAAAAAGAGAATATTCAGTCTCTGCCCAGTGGGAGGTCGGCGAAAGCACTGGCAGCGGTGTTTTCTCCACGACCGTTAAACGAGAGCTCGCGATCATCCGAGTTGGACGAAACCAGGACCTTGAACGATGCGATCCGACGCGAATATGAAGTTGAGCTGGACGCTATCGCAGAATCAGACGACCCCCTCGACATTTATGACCGCTACGTGAAATGGACATTGGATGCGTATCCTTCAGCGCAAGCGACATCGCAATCAGGCTTGCTTCCGTTACTAGAGCGGGCTACAAATGCGTTTTTAAGCTCGACCCATTACAAAAATGATCCGCGATATTTACGGCTCTGGCTACACTATATACAACTCTTCTCAGACTCCCCAAGAGAGACTTTTGCCTTTCTAGCGCGACATGGTGTCGGTGAAAATTTGGCGCTATTCTATGAAGAGTTTGCGTCTTGGTTGGAACGGGATGGGAGGGTTTCACAGGCTGAAGAAGTATATAAGATGGGCATTGAAAAGGAAGCCAGACCGATCGAACGGCTGTTTAGGAAATTTAGAGAATTTCAGAAGCGGCTAGAACAGAGACCGAGCGGTTCGGAGGGCCCTTCTTCACCCGCTCTCCCCGCCGTGAGACCGGCCCTGGCAGCCAAATTTGATCCCTTTGCGTCGTCGACAACGGGCCAGGGTGCCCAAGCTGCAACTACGAACAGAGGACTTGGTGGGAGTGGAAACGTGTCCCGCAGCGGCAAGCCGAAGATGGCCATTTTTTCAGATGCAAATGGAAGCGATGAATCACCGGGAACGAGTGCAAGCCCAGGGACAAAGGGGTGGGAAAGCATTGGGTCGATAAAAGACCGCAAGAAGGAGAACACAATTGAGCCAACCCCATGGGCTGGACAGACACTGAAGGCTGGGAAGAAACCCGTGGCTACTCAGAAAATGGCAGTTTTTAAAGACGAGGTAAGCCCAAAGCTGATTTTATTTGACCCCTTTTGATATACGATGTTTATATTTACGATCATAGGACTAATTTCTGGCATAAACCCCTGGCCCTATTTCGGCCTTTGTTTATAAACTTCAGCCATCTTCATCATCACATAATAGATCAAAGCCAATACAAGCAATCCATGTTTCACAAAATACCAAAGAGAGAGTCGACCCTCGAACTGGGAAAATTGAACGTGTCGTTGTTAATCTCGAAGCCATATACCCAGACCCCAATAACCCTAGCCTTGAACTGAGTCTTGATGAACTCCGAGCAACCAGTCGTGGCTGGATGAATAAAGATTGGTCTAGGCAAAGAAAGGGGCCATTGAGAGAAATACCACAGAATGCAGTTTCATGTAAAGACTCAGCTATGAATGAAAATGACTGTGGCTCAGATAAGTATCTATCCACAGCTCTACAAGAGAAGCTACAAATTAATGATGAGGCTCAACGAGAAATCTCTCGTGACCAGAAGGGAGGGAAAGTAAAGAAGCTGAAGGTTAAGGAGGTCAAAGGAGAAACCCAAATAGGTAGGATCTCTATTGAGCCTATTGAATATATTATATACTAATGCCTAGAATTGTAGTGAAAACAAACCTTGATTCACCTACTGGTCCGAAGATCAAAAGAAAAGGATCCTCTGAACCAACAATGACATTTCATACTAAGGCAGCTACGGATGAGATATATGGTATATTCAATCAGCCATTAAAGTCTGAGCTTGAGCTTGCCAAAGATCTGGACAGTGTTTATGGCAGTGATTATGAGGATGATGACTGTACAAGTGCAGGAGAAAGCACCGCTACAGGTGGTATATCAGCACCAGGCAGTGAATTTGGAGATGAAGAGACTAGTGCCTTTGAAGCAACTAGAGCTAGTATTGGAGGGTTAGGCGAACAGACAGAAAGCGGTGTTACCAATATCAGCGAATGGACTGAATTTTCTCCAGAACAACACATACCGAGGGTGGGAACAATAACACCAAGAGATGAAGAGGACAGTGAAAACCGTGATGGCCTGGGAATGCTCCCTACCCCTCGGCAAGGAAACCCCTTCGCCCAGCAAGACGAGAACTTTGTCCTCGTCCCGCCAGAGGACTACAATCCGCCAACAGGGCCTTATCGAGATGCTTTTGTAGCCGCGCAAAATCGACTTCCTTTCATGACACCGATTGTTGAACATACAGAATCTTCTCTGGCGTCGACGATGTTTAAAAATAAGCAGTATATGAGTTCGAAGACTCCTTCGAAAGGGTCGAAATTCCTAATATCGGCAACGACCCCAGCCATTCCAGAGATGGACGATCTACTCTTAGAGAGCCCATTCCGTGACTTTGCTGATAAAAACGACACTGACTTCGAATATCCCCTTGATGACGGATCTCCAAGCAAATTGGTTGGGAAGTTCAAATCTCCGAGGAACTCGATCAAACGTGGCTTGCCTCAGACCCGTGTTATCATAGAGGACGCACAATGCAACCCCATCGAGCTGTCAGTGAGGGAGAGGGTCCTCAAGGATATATGCCCTCCACTGCGAGCATACCCAGGTTACCACGACCATACTACACAGCTAGGTGGGAATGCCGTCGAGATAAAAAAGTACATCAAAGCTTTGGCGAGGTCGTCCAAAGCGAATGGAGGAGAGAAACAGTTTACCATACCGCCAATTATTTGCCTTTCGGGGGCTGCTAGAAGTTATGCGGTGAAACGGGAGCTGGGAGAAGGCGGATTCGCCCCTGTTTACCTCGCAGAAAGCGTGGACTCTCCGGACACATTTTCCGACTCGGAGCAAGAGAACGGTCCTCCCGCTGTCAACAAAACTTCAAGTTGGGCTTGTGGAAATAGCTCAACGATTAGGGATCTTTACCGCAAGCCTTTGGAAGCTCTCAAAGTCGAGTCAGACCCACCTTCAGCCTGGGAGTTCTACATGCTTCAAACGGCCCGAGGCCGCATCGAGAACTCTTTGGATTATCGCCGGGCGAAGGATAGCATTGTACAGTGTCATGAAATGCACGTTTTCAAAGACGAGTCAATACTCGTTGAAGACTATCTAAACCAAGGCACATTGCTTGATCTCATCAATGTCAGGACAGAGTCCTGCGGCGGCGTGGCTCCATCAGATCAAGGTCTAGATGAAGTAGTAATCATGTTCTTCGCGGTAGAATTGTTTCGTACAGTTGAAGCTCTTCACTCTTGTGGGATTCTTCATGGCGACCTCAAGCCCGATAACTGCTTGGTTAGGCTGAATGAGCCTACTTCTGCAGCTGCAATCACCACGCCTCGGGGTGGCTCGCTTTTAGATGACGATGATGGCGTCCACTCTGCAGATGGCAACATCGAATACTCTCCCTCCGGACTATATGGCTGGAAAGAAAAGGGCCTGACTCTGATAGATTTTGGCCGCGGTATTGACATGTGTGTTTTTAACCCAGATGTTCAATTCATCGCCGACTGGAAAATTGGGCAACATGAGTGTACGGAAATGCGTGAGTGTCGACCATGGACCTACCAGGTAGATTTATATGGCCTCGCAGGCACGATATACGTCATGTTGTTTGGAAAGTACATGGAGGTGTCCCAAGTGACTGAGAGATCTAGCAATGGCTCGGGATCTCCTAGTGTCGTTAATAACGGTCCTGGCCTGGGGGCGCAGAAGATATATAGGATCAAAGAATCATTGAAGCGGTATTGGGAGCGTGATATTTGGTCAGATGTATTCGACCTCTGTCTTAATCCATTGAGCTCCAGGTGGATGGAGATTGAATGCAACACCCGGGCGCGGACATTACCTTGCACTGAAACTGGCGATAAGTTGCCCACCTTCCCCGTGGTCCACTCGATGAGAATCGTCCGCGAAAAGATGGAGGCTTGGCTTGTTGCCAACGCTGGCCGTAAGGGGCTACAAAATCATCTTGATAATCTGGAGATGTTAATTGCACGGAAAAGGGGGAAGCGTGATGTCTGATTTTATTGGTTCTCCCCGGAGTCTGCTGGCGCCAACTGGTTGATGGCTCATGCTGGGAGTTATGACATGGCACTGATTATGCGTGATGACTATCTTAGATGACTACTTATTAATATACCCTGCGAATGCTGCCTTTTTTTTCCCTTATCCCATTCACCATGTATCAATTCTCAATTTTCTGCTAGACATATCATGGAGCGAGGGTGTCACGGAGTTTTGGCTGGAGTATACCCATACAGAATTTGTTATGAAATATGCACATGAATTATAGCTCCTCTTTACTCGACTCTTAGCTTATTTTCCTTATCTTGTTTCACGTTTCTTGGCTATCTCTAACAATAGAAGGCAGATACCTCGGTGACTAGCTGGCTTGTCAAACTTGCTACCCCGTAGTTCGAGTATATGAATCATTCTTCACCAAAAATGCCACCATCACCGCAGACTTGCTTTTACTCTGCACGGCCCCTTATGTCCGCATTCCATCTTTCTGTAGTCTAGTTGTAAACTGCCACTTGTGCTCGAGCTAATTCTTATCATAGGGTGAGCAGAGACAATCCACGTTGTTCGGGATGGCCAAGGGAGCCATGGTGCCCTGTGATCCAGGATCCAGTTCCGGGACGTATGACATGCGAACAATGGAGCAATAGCGGACGACCAAAGATTGACAGCATCTGTAGCCTACATAAACATCTGCCCAATCTAGATTCTTGTATCATGTTGCCCTCGGTTGCCTTACGAAGACAAGTTGAATAGATAAGATTGAGTTGTGGAGTGGCGGCTCTTCCGTTATTTAAGCTTAACTAATTTAAGCATTCTAGCTAGGTGAGTCTTGGTGTCTCGTTCCAGGGGAACCAATTCCCCCTTGTATGTCTCCAGATATCTACACCCCGGAGGAGATGGGGGGTTCCATCAAGTTTAGCATCAGCTTTATCCCATCACCGCTGGCCGGACTATTTCATCAACGCGGTAGACGACGAACAGAATGAGCTGGATGGAATTGGTCGATATACCCGCAGACTTATAGATATAATGGCAGCTCAGCTGGAGTCGTGGTAATTTCCGTGTAACCGTCTCCAGGAAGCTTCCCTGAGTAATAAATACCACCGCATGCCACTGTTCAGAGCTATACCCCGATTCCTCGAGACCTGAAAGGGGTTGAATGATGCATTCATTTGGTTGGCGGGATAGGAGAGATCCGTGGAAGGGCGTTGCTGTATTTCTGATAGGCCACAAAGAATGGTATAATAAAGCAATCAATCAATCTGTCAAGGATCAAGGAAGCCTGGATTATTGTTGGCTATAAGCAAACATGTAGATATGTCAAGAGCCTGGTAGAATGTTCTACTGCTGTGGCAAAGAGAAATTAGATCTCTAGCCCATTAATTTCATGCATATTTGCAAGTCAACTTTGGATATTCACTTGAAACACAGTGCTGCCATTTGGTTGCTTTGTCGTTAGTATTCAAATCGATGATGCTGTGAATGAATGTTTCTTTATCATTAGATACTCAATCATTGTCTATCTAGACATAATGCTAGATACTAGCGTAGATTTCATCTCTTCACTTCTATTTAGAGCCAATTGCTTTGCCTCACCTCACTCTCTCAATATACTTTTTTGTTTGTACTTGCTATTTAGTCAAGTTGACTCCCTCCCATTCCATATTCCATGGATATTTGCAGTTGCAGCCTTCCTTTTACATTAACGTTCTGATAGTGAACTAACAGAATATCATCTTGTATGAGCTCTATGAGACTGTCCACAGAATGGCAGACAAGGAAGAAATATTGGAAAATGGCACTAAAAAGGATACAGCTCTTTCGCCCACTGACCCCGAGCCACAATCTAGTCTCCTACTGGCATATCCAGCCTGCCCGTCGATAGAAGATACGCCGAGACCTTTGAGCTTGGGTATCGAGGAGCAGGAGGAGAAAGTGGTGGAAGAGGAAGAAAAGGCGGATGAAAAAGAGGGAGAAAAAGAGGAAGAAAAAGAAGACAAGGAAGAGGAAGCGAGTGAAAAAGAAAAGGATCAAGAGAAAGGAGAGATAGAGGAAGAAAGACTTCCTCCGCTGTCGCCATCGCCTCCTATACCGCAGTCCTGGACGTGGAGATGCCACAAGTGCCACGCGTATTACGCGCTGGCAGTGACAAATCGATGCCTTGGAGACGGACACTACTACTGCTATGGCATTGCCCAAGGGAACCGGAACCAGGAGAGGAAGAAGAAGCAGACCGAGGGAGTGAAGAGGCTGGGGACTCCGTGCAGTTCCTCGTTTGACTATGCCGGATGGGAGAACATGAACGAATGGCAAAGGGAAGTCCGGCGGAGAAGGGACATCAAACCCTCCCCTGGCTGCTGGGAGGACTGCACATTCCCTAGCGAATGCCGCCACAAGAGACTCCATAGCATCCTCAATCCGCCGATGTCTGGGTCGAGTGACGAAGTGTCTCCAGAAGGCAGAGACCCTGAACCACTTCATGTACGTCCTCAGCTTGCCCCTTGTATTGAGGATCCCGCTATCTATCAGATCTTCAGCGACCTCGTCCTTGCTTCAGAAGCTTCATCAAGCCATCCCGACGGAGCCTAGAGATAACTTGTCTAATGTATATTCATGTTCCAGCTCAGATTCGTGCCACCTGGCGACATCCCAGACCCAGACTTGCCGCCGCAGTCGAGCCAGAGAAAGAGAGCTGCAACGGAGGACCCGACTGAGAAGCAGCCAGAGAAAAGGCAAAGCAAGTCTGTCGACTGACCGAGCTGCCTGGCCAAACGATGGGGGAAATGTTGAACGGCGAACGGGGCCCTGTAACCCTCCGTAGACCGCTCTGTCTGGAACATGGTGGATCACTGGTATATCATCTCGAATGAAGCTTTACACTGCAGAATGCCATGATCTCCATTATGACGCTGCAGCGGATGCGACGTCGCAAAAGCTACTGTACGCAATATCAGGCCTGGGAGTTGATATTCCTCGCCCATCATGTCAAGGTAAAGGGGTTTAGAAACCGCCCAGTGACACCGAATTATCGAACTCTACCCGCATATCTGCTTTTTCAAGGATAATAGAGTTGCCCAACAGACAGGCAACGGCAGGGTCTATCATCCCATCGTCCCTCATGCTGCGACGGAGGCGAGACTGTCATGGCTAGCACAGCAGACGACTGCCCTTGGGCCACATATATTGACTAACTCGTTCGTCAGTTAACTAGTTAGTCAACCAACAGTCAAATCACATCCCAAACTGACATCAATTTACGCCAAAAAAAATTTCTGAGACACAACTCCAACTGCTTATATCACTCGACACGCCCTGACAGCATCCGGCCAGCGAATGGCAGCACGAACAGACCGAAGACAGATGGGTTTCCTCTCCTCTGGTCGACCTGTCTTGCAACGTCGAGTTCGCCAGATGTAACATGGCTGGTAACCGCCAAGGACAGTTCCGGCCGTCATGCTTTTAATTCTTGCTGCAAGTCATCGAGTAACCGGAGTCACGGTAGCATCACCAATGGCCCGGCATGGAGGCGCCAGCAGAGGCAGAGACGGAGACAGGACGAAAAGGGCCTGGAAGGAGAGAGGATAGGGGGAGATGCACTGCTTCCAAAATTGTAATTTTGGGAATATCACATATGGGTTGATAAAGAGGGTCGGTTTGCTTTCCTCTCATCGATCAACTATTTGGTTATTGACGACTACAAGCGAATCTCCTTCTTCTGGCTCCTGCTGAACTGTTCTACTAGGCTTCTCGCCGACTGCATAGGCCCTTCAAGTGGTTGCTCCTGGAGCCTCCGCCGAGGGTCAAAATTAGCAAGTCATGTCGATATTATCCTCTTCCGACGACGACGAGCATTGCTCGCTGACCGTTGACAATTTCCTAAAGCCGTTTACCATCGACGACGCTACGCTATATGAGCTTTCATACCGTCTTTCGAGGGTCTACCGTACGCTTGCTTTGACGGGAGAGGGCCACTTCTTCCCTACCCCCGTCACCCGATTACCTAGCGGCCGAGAGACCGGCATCTACCTTGCCGTCGATGTCGGAGTGACGAATCTGAGAGTCGCGTTTATCGAGCTGCTAGGCGGCTTGTCAAGCCGTCGTCAGTCCCCTAACGACAGGGCCATCTCTCAGGCGGTATCGGATCGAAGGGTGCGAAGGACGATCGAAAAGGCATGGCGTATTGAAGAGCGCCTGAAAGACGACAAGGAAGAGGCTCTTTTCGGCTGGATAGGGAGCTGCATTGCTGAAGTTGTTGCGGATGAATTAACATCCAATGCGTCGACTACTCAGCTCCCGCGTGAAATAGAGACTGGCATTTCGTTCAGCCTGCCGATCAGGTATATTCCCACACCATTTATAAAACGGGTTTACAAC
>JANTQJ010000429.1:0-15894 GCA_032989685.1 Arthroderma sp. PD_2
AGACATATTACCGCGGGGGAGCGGCGATTGCTAGGCGGGATGGATGGGCAGAAGAGGAGCGTGAAGGAGCCGTCAAAGAAGCTATAGCGAAAGGGCTGGCAGGTGATCTGAGCCTGATGGGGAATTTGGCGATCAACTCCAGGGAATATATGCTGCATGTAGCCGATGACATGGCCGAGGACGGCCAGATGTCGCATGAAGATTTGCATAAACTGTTGACACAGTTGGATCCAGACGAGATTGTCTTTTAGTCTTGTGGCTAACCGCCTACTTTTTTTGATGATATATATCTTGTCCATAGAAGCGTTGGAGGCGAAAAAAAAGAACATTCACGACGGTCGCGAAGGCCTAATCTCTTCGTCCATTTGCTCTGCCTCTTTTCGTAGCATATCATCAGCATCGAATTCATGCATTGACTCGACTGCACCCTCGATATCTCCAACCACAGCTTCAAGGCTAGATAATAGCTGCTGAATCTCTTGTTTTTGAGATTCAACCCTTGATGCAAGCTGAACATTCCGTTTCTGGACTTCTTCTGTCTGCGAATCGAGAGATGATTGCGTTTTTGCAAGAATTGGCGCCAAATGCGCTTGGTATAGCTCCTTTGCCGTGAGGGTATGGGCACTACCGTTGCGTTAGCATTCTCTCTATCAGTAAATAAACATCAGATAAGCTATTCTTAATACATACGACACGCTATCGGCCCCCTCGCCATTCTCCCTCCGATGCTTAGCTTCTCCAACAAGTCTATCAAGCTCGTTCAAACCCCTCACCACCCCTCTCTCGTGAAGAATATCATCGAACTCCGCCTTTGCGCTCTCTTCTAGCTTCGCATTTAGCTGCCTCCATACCGACTCCAGGCTACGGGGGACATGTTTCGCAGGTGTCGGAAAACAGGACGAGAAGTTTGCATAAGAGTTCGTTCGGATTGTGTGTAGTAATGCTTGGGAAAAGACTTGTTGTAGTCGCGAGGCGCGTGGGCCAGGGGTTAGCGGGACGGGCGCTGCTGGCGGTGGGGAGGGCGAGGCGTCTTCGTTTTCGTCTCGGTGAGCTGTACTCGTGGGATCGGGAGTGGGTGTAGATGCCATTATAATCGGGTTATGAATCCTTATAGGCTGGGGGCAAGTATGTGAGATTGTTCGATTCCATTTGTTGATTCCATCAAATTGAAGCCGAAGGGGAGAACGCGAAATCACGTGTTCGCTCGACGTCATGGTGCAGTTCTACTACTTGAGAGGTATATAAGAGGATAAACTGGACTCGATGGATGATTCATTGGCGTCATGTTCTCTAAGATGGATATTAAGTGATATTGTAACAAGAGGGAAGACTCGGCCCGGAAGACGCAGGTATAATTCATTATAGCTGCAACCCTATAGGTGCAGAAGGAGCATATGCAAAACGTTTTAAGGGATTAATGTAAAAAAGCAAGATAACACATAAACTCGTGAATGAGGAATAGCAAATTGTTTATCCCAAGAGAAAAGAACGCCGGCGCTGCAAAAATAACCCTTGTTTCACTGGATCATTAAACCCCTCCCCTTCAATAGTTCTGGGAAACAAGCCCAGGCCCAGCATATCCAGCAGCCATCTGTGCCTGTTGTTGCTGTGCTTGTTGCTGCTGATGCTGCTGATGGTTGTGCAAAGCCTGGTGCTGTGCTTGCTGAGCCTGCAGCTGATTCAAGTCGTTAAACCAAGGATGCCGAAGGGCTTCTGCGGCGCTAATTCGCATCTCTGGTCGGAGTTGAAGCATCCTACTCAACAGGTCCTGACCCAACTGATCGATTTGGGGTAAAATTATCCGCAAGTCCTGTGTTGCGTAGACATGGAAGTTTGGTTTGTATTCTGGGAATTGGGATATTCCGGGCCATGATCGCTCTGACGGAGTGCCCATTAGACGGAAGATCTTTTGAAGTTGGTCCTCGTTCGTTGTGCCAGGGAAGAGTGGACGGCCAGTGTACATCTCTGCCATAATACAGCCAGCAGACCAGATATCAATGCTTGTGTTGTATGTCCTGCTGCCCAACAGCACGTCTGGAGCTCTGTACCAAAGCGTGACGACCTCGTTGGAGAATGTGTTGACTGGGATACCAAAGGCTCGCGCCAAACCGAAATCAGCAAGTTTGAGCTGTCCCTTGTTGTTGATGAGGAGGTTCTGCGGTTTTAGATCACGGTGGAGGACTCGGTTATCGTGGCAGAAGGCGATGCCCCGCATCAACTGGTGCATGAACGATTTGATTGTAATGTAGTCTAGCTGGCCCCGATCTCCGCGTACGTCCATGTACTTCTTCAAATCCTTGTCCATGTACTCAAAAACGAGCATGAGTTTGTTCTCGGTGTGAATGACGTCGTGCAGGCCGACGATGTTCTCATGCTTCAACTCCTTCATGAGCGAGATCTCCCTTATCGCGGTGGATGGAGTGCCTTCTTCGGAATCGAGGTGTATCTCCTTCAATGCGACCATCTCACCGGTCTGGCGATTTCGTCCTTTGAATACCTATATGCCTCCTGTTTAGCGCCATGTTCCCAACCCATCAGATAGAGAGAGGGGGGGATGGGAGGAGAGGTTGAGTTCGTACGGTGGCATATGTTCCTTCTCCAAGCTAAGAAGCGGTCAGTTAGCAAGCTGGGTGCAAAGGCCGTCGGCAAGTTAAGTATATGGAAGAGAGTATACCTTTTCCAGCTGCTGGAACGAGCTAGGTTGATGTCGCTTGTCCATGACGCTGCGGGCTGAGGGGCGACGTGCTGCCTGGTGGGATACGACGGGACGAGTGTACTGCTGGCTGCCAAAGAAAGTAGCAGGAGAAACAAGAGAAGATGCAATACTGAGGTAAGAGGTCGTGTTGTTTATAAACCGATCGTGGCTATGTGAATTGGCGGAGTTGTGACTGTCCATCCCGAGAGTGAGAGATAGCTAGGCATTAAATAATCGCCTTGTGCTGGGGGGGGAGTTTTTGAAACAAGCCCATCACCCCCAAAGCCGCCCCCTAGCCCAAGGTTTCCCGATGTATTTTTAGGCCCCGAAGCGCCCAACCCATCGCCCAAACACCAATCATGAAGGCATTCCTCTGCAAGCGTTTTATAACCATGAAGCGCTTGTGATTTCAATTTCGACTGGCAGGGAAGTGATGTACAGGGTAATCTTGCACCAGCGAGTTCGGCGCCAATGGAAACACGGCTACTCGCTATATACAATCTATAGCTATATATATTTAGAACGAAAGCTTTTCTATGACACAGGTTGAGATCTATATAGGGAAACGGATGCAATAAAGGGCGCCAACTGGATCATGAAAGCGCTTGCAACCTGGCAGCGACTTCAGGGACAACAGCTTCTGCCGGTTGACTGCATCTGACGCGGGCCATGTCCCCTGAATGGACTGGGAAATCCTTGAACAGTGCAGCCTCGTTACGGAATCCGCCTACATTCAAGACTCCAATCGACATTCCTCGTGCGATAGCTCGTTCAACCAGTCTCCATGCCGAGAAGGTAGCCAGACTACTTCCAATGATAAGCAGTTTCCCGGCTTCGTCTACCGCTTCTTCAGCAGCGACTTTCACTCCCTGGTTGACTGACTCGCCAAACATGACGACGGCCGGCTTAAGGATGCCGGCATTCGAAGGAGAAGCCAGTGCCCCGTCCTGGTCTGCCTCTACTATTCCCCTTGACCCGTCAGGTCGGAATGGCGGGTTCTCCAGACAACGAGGACACGCAGGGTAGCGAAAGTCGGAATAATGCGCGTTCGAAAGATCCACATCGCCGTCAGGGTTCAGCTTCAGGCCTAGTTTCCGTTGTTGCTCGACGTTGTCGGCATTCAAGGCGCCGGACTCTGTTATTCGATTGAAGAACTCTGCCCACGGAGGATTGAGAGCAGATAGTGACTCCTGATACTCTGCACGGGGTATCTTATGGCGGCAGCTAACACAGATGACCGATCGCAGATAGCCATGAAGCTCAACAACGGGGATATGAGGATGTGCCCTGCTGTGCAATGAGTCTACGTTCTGCGTAATCACCGAACTAATGTAGCCCTTCTTTCCAAGCTCTCCGATGGACTCATGAGTGATATTCGGCTTCGATTGACCCATCGTCGGCCATCCAACGAAACTCCGCGCCCAGTATCGTTTCCTTGCTTCATGCTGATCCACGTACTCGTGGAAATAGATTGGTCGAAAGGCAACGTTTCGTCGGTATGTTCCATTCTCTCCACGATAATCTGCCAATCCCGACGCTACAGATATTCCTGCTCCGGTTAGCAGCACTGTCTGCTCATTCCGGCCCAGGTTCACGCCTCGGAGAAGTGGTGGAGGGGGAGCGGAGAGGAAAGTGGCGATGGCACTGATTGCGCCGGAGAGAGTGGATGCGGAGGAAGGGAGGATTATTGGAGGCGAGAATGGAGCCGTGAACGGGATCCTCATGCGTTGGGTCATGGGGAGGGCATGTTTATCAGACCGTTCGGTTGTTTATCAAGTGGTGAAGCTGCAGCACTCTCTGATCTTCGTAAATAATTGATTGAGTAATTGAGACCTTGTCATTTGCTGCATGAGCTTACAACGTACAAATATCCTTGCGATTAGTAACACCACCAGTATAATTATACCAGCGCCCCTGCGGTCCAACAATAGAATAGTCATGGAGCCTGGATAAGTTACGCTGTACGATGTCTCAAAAGTAGTTGTTCAGGTCATTAAGGTAAAGGGGGTAGCATTCCTGGCCATAGGAAACTCCCACACCGAAGCCAGGATGGGTAACCAGAGGAATCGAGCGTTGTAGAATATTATGTCTCTCTATTTACTCTTTCTAAATTTCTTATGACGATACGTACGCGCACGCGCGTATATATATAATCTATTTAGTCCCAAATGAAACCAGCTTCTCGTTGACTGTTCTGATGACAGCCGCAACCAAATCTGCATCAACAACGCCCTTCTGCCAGGATAACCCCAAGACCAAACATCCGTCCTCGCCCGTGATAACGGAACTTGATATCGCGGATCCAAAAACATTCGCACTCTGCGTAAATACCATTCTGCCAATCTGCGGCCCCTTCTCTTTAGCCTCCAGGTCTTCCGAACCCGATCTAAACACGCCGACGTTTGAGATTTCGAAACTCTTCTCCCTCTCCTTGCCAAGTTTGGGTAGGAACAGTTCGTTCTGGTAATCGCCCACATACTTGAGCATTGCAACCATGGCATTCTTCCCCTTTTTGCTCAAGATTCGGTCCAGGTTCTGTTTGCTTCTCCTCGCTTCATCCCATGAGAACTCAAGGCGATCTTCCTTTTTGCTGAACTTGTCTCTACTGTACAGCTCACCGAAGTCCTGGACCCAGACACCTATGGAGTCGTCTGTGATGCTATCGTCCGTCAGCCAGCGCCTGTTTGAGATCGCACCCTCGCAGTACAACTTGGTGCACTGCTCGGGGAGATTCGTGAACAGGGCATTGGCCAGGAGAGTCTGCAGGGCAGCGGTTACGGTGGTTTTATTCTCGCGACAGAGGTCTCTCAATGCGATTGTATCTCGCTCGGAGACGACTAGATGGCGGATCTGGTTCTCGAGAGGTGTGGTGATTTTGGTTCCAGTCCACAAACCAGGGTCTCGTGCAGTCTTCCAGATCTTGGTAAAGAATAAAACACTGAGGATAAAGAAGATCGAAAGGGGCATAGGGTAGACTTCTTCCAGGTTTGGTAGCAGCGGTGTCTTTGGCGAGACAATGACACTCTTCACATCAAGAGGGGGTGCCGAGCAAGCATGGTGCAGTGCTTGAAGAAACGTCTTATGGAACGCTTTACCCGACGATCCATCTCCAATGGCATGGTGCCAGACATATGCAGCAGTGAATTGACAGCTGTCCTGGTGATCGGTCAGGACACATAGTCTCCAATATGGCAATGGAGCAGAGAATGAGGCATTATGCTGGACGTTTAGCAGTTCGTCCAGTTCTACATCTCGCTCTCGATCTGGATCTGGATTCGATTCACCGTCATCCTTGGAGGACGGTTTAGAAGGTAAACTGCTCTTCCGTTGCTGGAACGTAACGCACTGGTCGAGATCGATCTCTGGCAGCCGTGCAAAATAGGGGTTCGTTGAGTCCTCCTCCAGCGGAATGGCCGAGAGAACCGGGTGTTGCCCAACGAGCGTCTCTAGGGCCTTGTAGATGCAATCCTTCAGGGGTAGAGAACAGGTCGATGGCAGCACGTAACTCGCTGTCACCGCGACATTTGTGTAAAACTTCAGCGAGTTACGTGCTGTCGAGTAGCGCTCCAGCCGGCCTATATTGGTTTCGTCGGTTAACTTGAAACTCGATCCAATAAGGAGTAACTGCTTGAGTCTTACCGACTGGGCGCAATCTCTCCAGCTTGCTCAGCGAATCCGACAAGTCCGACGCCATGGCTATATCACCGTCTGGCTATATCACAGTTTGAAATGCCAGCAGCAAGCTTGACTCCCAACCCGCCGGGGTCCCTGGAAAGCGGGATTTTTGGCCCTTCCATGGATGCTCGTATCGTCCTTTAATTAACTCCTTGACTAAAAATCTTCCGCGGTGCCCAGTGCTCCCTCACTAAAAAAGTGCTTATTCGAAGCTATTTTCTGATCCGGCCGACTAGCTGTTGCATCTTGCAGCCAGCGCCTCTCTTAACTATATATAGATAGATTTCTTGAGGCTTCGCAAACCGGTATTTTGGCCTATCATCGCTGGCTGGGCTGGATTATCTTTTAGCGAAAAAAAAAGGAAGAAGCCCAGCTCCAGGCCATGATCCGGACGCCAGCCAGCGGGTGGAAGTTCAGATTTCGCTCAGCTCGATCTCTTTGTACCTTCTTACACCCACGGCCACGTATAACAAGGGACTCAAAACGGACTCAGCTCGACATCCAGCAACGTGGCTTCAAGTCACCTCTTAAGACCTGTTTGTCTCCTCGTTTCCGCTGTAATTCTACTGCTTCTACTACTACTTCTATTACTGCCACTACTGCTACTGCATCAAAGGCCATTTCTCCGAGCACAGCATCACGTCGCCCCACTGCTCCAGTCTGCCTCCCTATACCGCGACCAGAGATCTCACCCCCCGCCGCCCTCACGATGGGCTGTCAGACCAGATCGCATGGTCACAGTCATGGCCACGGTCACAGCCATCACCACGACACCACATACTTGACCTCGAAGAACAAACAAGATCCAGGGGTGCGGATTACACGAATAGGCCTACTGGCGAACCTGGCCATGGCAATTGGGAAGGGCGTTGGTGGTTACGTTTTTCACTCGCAGGCGTTGGTGGCAGACGCATATCATGCCCTTACAGATCTGGTATCAGACTTCATGACCCTAGGGACGGTCTCCTGGTCAAACAAACCGCCCTCGTCACGATTCCCTCTTGGCTATGGGAAAGTCGAAACACTTGGAGCGCTTGGAGTGAGCGGCCTACTGCTAGTTGGAGGCGTGCTGATGGGTTTAAATGCCGCTGAGGTTATACTTATACAATTCTTCCCGGACATTGCGCACGCCGCTGCACACCTGGGTCTGCTTGGACATGGCCATTCGCATGGCCACTTACATTTCCCCACAGACCAGGCCCTCGGACCTAATATTAACGCTGCCTGGCTTGCTGCGGGCTCAATTGTGGTGAAGGAATGGCTATATCATTCCAGTAAGTACTCCCCCTCTTAAAGCTCATGACTACAGCACTACACAATTGCTAACGATTCGCGTGTTTTGCTAGCTATGAAAATTGCAAAGGAGCGAAAGTCCTCCGTACTCGCATCAAATGCTGTTCATCATCGCGTTGATTCCCTTACAAGTATAGTTGCCCTGTTGACCATTGGCGGTGCACATGTCTTCAACGACGCTACATGGCTGGACCCAGTTGGCGGATTGGTTATTTCAATAATGATTATCAAAGCAGGATTGGGGAACACAAAGACAACGCTGCTAGAACTAGCCGACGCTGGCGTCGAGGAAAGCATGGTAGAGTCAGTGCAGAAATATACCACCAGAGCCATTGCTGGAATCCCAGATGGAGCTGAGATTGAGGTCCGAAATATCCAGGGAGTCAAGTCCGGCCCCAACTATCTAATGGAGGTTGACTTGGCTGTTCCTGGATCGTGGTCGGTTGCGCGCACTCGTGAAATTGAACGGGTGATCCGAGAACGCGTGGGATCGCGTGTGCGAGGTGTCAAACGGCTGCGAGTACGGTTCACGTTAAACACCGAGAGGGAGCTGGACTTCGCTGAAGAGTTCATTGCGCCGGACGTGAGCCCACGGAGCAGCCCTGAACCAGAAGCCGAGACTAATGGAGCGGCGGTATCGGGTTCACAGGTCAACGGTAATGGAAATCGAAAAAGGCACTGATTTCACTCCGTCCTGGAACTTCCCTGAACTGCCTTGAACTGCAGTTATCAGTGCCGTCATTGCCTATGGCTCAGGATGTGGTTGACTCCATCCTAAAAAGCAATAATTGAAGGTGGTATCCAAGCGAACATACTACTAAGGTATTATACGCAGCCTTGTAGTTGTGACGACACCTAATCTCCATGCCTTTTTGTACCTGTTCAACTACCATATATCGCTACACACATCTTGTAGCTCTTGTAGATCTCGATCTCAACCTAATAATCACAGGCTATGTTATTCCTAGCTTTGGCTGTTATGTTATTAATGGCAAAAGGAAAAGTACAAGAAAATCTATACTTGTCAATGTTTTATCAAGTTGGTTGTCTATTTCTAGGTAATATTCCATGTTCGATGATATCATCCCGCCCCACCACATTGAGTGGGAGACTTCAAGGGTCGCCATCAAACAAAGACACATAAAGAGTGCGTCAATTATATATTCGATATCTTTTTTTCACTATTATCACAATCTTTATTCTCTATAAATAAATAAAATAACCAGCCCTCGGGAAAGCAACTGCACTCAAAATGGGCTCCAGCGGTGGGCCGCTATACATAGGTTTCGACCTTTCGACCCAACAACTAAAAGGCCTTGTCGTCTCATCAGACTTGAAAGTCGTCAACGTCGCTAAATTCGACTTCGACAGCGATTCCAAGGGATTCGATGTTCAAAAGGGCGTCTTGACTAATGAAGCCGAGCGGGAGGTTTTTGCTCCTGTCGCCATGTGGCTTCAGGCTTTGGATGCTGTCCTACAGGATCTAAAGAAACAGGGGCTTGATTTCAGCTTGGTGAGGGGGATCAGTGGTGCAGGGCAACAGCATGGAAGCGTGTACTGGAATGACTCTGTTGAGGAAAGATTGGGCAGCTTGGATAAGGAGAAGTCGTTGGAAGACCAGCTGCAGTTGGCTCTGTCTCACCCACATAGCCCCAATTGGCAGGATGCTAGTACGCAGAAAGAGTGTGATGAGTTTGATGCTTTTCTCGGTGACGAGGAAGCGTTGGCAAAAGTGACGGGGAGTAAAGCACATCATGCAAGTTCTACCAGTTTCAAATGCCCATATCAATGGCATGGAGAATTGTGACTGACATTCTAGATATAGAGATTTACTGGGCCCCAGATACTGAGATTTCAGCGAAAATACCCTGATGCATACCGAAAGACCTCTAGGATATCCCTGGTTTCGTCATTCCTAGCCTCCGTCTTCTTAGGCCGCGTTGCACCGTTCGACATATCGGATGTATGTGGTATGAATTTATGGGACATCTCGACGAACCAGTGGAATGAACGTCTTCTAAAGCTATGTGCCGGCGAACTTGGACCGGAAGAGCTCAGAAAGAAACTGGGAGACGTGCCTCATGATGGAGGACATGAATTGGGGAAGGTTAGCAACTATTTTGTGGAACGATATTCCTTTCATCCAGACTGTGTCATCACTCCGTCAACAGGAGACAACCCGGCGACGATCCTTGCTCTTCCGCTGAGGCCTCTGGATGCAATGGTATCTCTAGGCACGTCGACCACATTCTTGATGTCGACTCCGCAATACAAACCTGATCCATCAACACACTTCTTCAACCACCCGACGACGCCTGGACTCTATATGTTCATGCTTTGCTACAAGAATGGTGGCCTCGCCCGTGAACAAGTGAGGGATGCGATCAACCAGAAGTCTGAAACCAAAGAACCGTCAAACCCTTGGAGTAACTTTGACAAAGTCCTGCTAGAAACGCCTCCTGTAGGTCAAAAGGCAGACTCGAACCCGATGAAAATGGGCCTCTTCTTCCCACGACCGGAGATAGTACCCAACCTTCGAGATGGGGAATGGCATTTCAATTATAAACCGAGCAATGGAGAAGACCCCACAGAGACCGACGAAGGTTGGAATCATCCATGGGACGATGCTCGAGCGATCGTCGAAAGCCAGTTTCTCTCACTGAGGCTCCGTTCGAAAGAATTAGTGCACAGCCCATCTGACGGGGTTCCTCCACAGCCCAGAAGGATCTATCTTGTCGGCGGAGGCTCGCGTAATGCAGCCATTGCGAAAGTTGCAGGAGAAGTTCTCGGTGGGATTGAAGGTGTGTACAAGCTGGATGTCGGTGAGAATGCGTGTGCCTTGGGCGCAGCATACAAGGCCGTCTGGGCGTTGGAGAGGTCACCAGGACAGACCTTCGAGGAACTAATTGGGCAGAGGTGGAAGGAAGAGGAGTTTGTGGAGAAGATAGCAGACGGATACCAGCCTGCTATCTTTGAGAAATACGGTCAGGCCGTCCATGGCTTTGAGAAGATGGAGAAGCAAGTCCTCAAGTCAGAGGCAGATAGGAAGCAGTAACATATATATAGCTTATATCTATACAATGGCTAGACTAGACCAATCAATAACTCCCGACAACTTCAAAATCCTGCACATGATGAGTGAACCCCAGCTAGTCCCTGATGATCTCAGCCCTGGATCTTGATCTTGTCTTGCAGGGCCCCCTTTCATTCCTGCAGGCAAGGATGTTTCTTGATCTTCGTTTTTGCCTGTTTTATAGAGAGAGAAAAAGGGCTTAGATAAGACTGGCTTAAAGCAGCAACTTTTTCATGGGAATTTCCCTTTTGAGGAATTTCTCTCTCTTTTTCACTGCAAAGTCACTTTTCAGCTTAACAACTACAACCGCCTTCTTTTTGGTTATTTGTCTCTCCCCACCATTGTTTAATATAAAACAGTATTAGAACATATTCTTTAACTGTCTACTCGCCGACAGCCTGTTTTGTTTTTATGTCTATTTAACTACTTAAAGCTGCTGACTAGCCCACCCCACCAAAGGCCGCATATCGCTTTGTGGGAGTTGTGTCATACTCTTGGTTTGGTCCCGCAACGGCACACTAACTTTTGCCCACGCTGGAACTGACAGGAAATATAGGGCAGATTTAATGAAATGAACACCAAACCCCTTTTACGACCCTCACAGCTCTACACAGTTGGGTGACTGCATCCTGGAACTACGTGAAAGCTAGAGATTGAACTTCAACCCTCTTTCTGGGCGTCTGGACGGAGCACGAGAGCCCCGGGCCTCGCTGGGAGCGGTCACGATGGAGGAGCAGGTAAACCGCTAGCACTCACCCTTTCAGCCTCGTCTTTTCAGGCTTAGATGAATGCTATCTATCTGCTAGCAGCTGGTGGATAGATAGATTTTTCCTGGGATTGCCCTCTTCTTGCGCAGAATTGCTGACTGGATCGGTGGTGTCGTTTAGGTCGCGAGCGCCATTGAAATCGCCGGAAACCCATCTTCAGACCCGGCACTTAAGGCGCAAGCCTTCGATTACATCGGCCAGCTTCGATCAGACCCGTCAGGATGGCAGCCCTGTCTCTCGATTTTTACAAAAACTCCCCGGCATTCCGAAATCGTCCGTCATGTAGCTCTGGAGATTGTCAACGGCGCCACACAGTCAGGCCAGATAGATTTACAGGGCTTGGGTTTCATCAAAGATAGTCTTATGACTTATTTGCAGGAGATGTATGGGCCGGGAAATACGAACGAGCCAGACCAGTCAAATATCCAGAACAAGATAGCCCAGACGATCACATGTCTCTTCTCCGCTCTCTACGCCAATGGATGGGACACATTTTTCGACGACATTCTCCGTTTAACCTACAAATCCCCAGACAATCCAGTCAGAGACAACGTCCTAGGAACAGTCTTCTTTCTCCGAGTTATCAATTCCATCCACGACGAGATTGGCGATGTGCTACTATCCCGCTCACGGGCGGAACAGGACAGAGCAAACACGCTAAAAGACCTGATTCGCGAGAGGGATGTACAGAAGCTAGTTACCTCGTGGCAGGAGATATTAGCACAGTGGCAGGATCAGGACAATGTAATCACTGCAATGGTTCTCAAGGCGATCGGAAGCTGGGTCAGCTGGATAAATATCTCTCTGGTCGTGAATCAGAGTATGCTCGACCTTTTATTCCACCAGCTTGCGAAAGCCAAAGACTTAAATCTGAGGGGTGGGGGGGAAAGGGTCCGAGATGCCGCCATTGACGTCTTTACGGAGATTGTTGGAAAGAAGATGAAGCCGTCTGATAAGGTGGATATGATAGTTTTCTTGAATTTGGAAAACATCGTCTCTGAACTCTCCACGAGCCCACCACTACATGAATATCGATTCACATCAAAATACGATACAGACCTTGCAGAAACGGTGGCCAAGCTTGTAAATATCACAGCCTTGGATATCGTCAAAGCGCTCGAAACTGACGGAATTGATGCTGGAACGAAAGAGAAGGCTGAAAACTTGCTCCAAGCCTTTCTACCCCATGTCCTGCGATATTTCTCCGACGAATATGATGAAATATGCTCAACAATCGTACCATGCGTAAATGACATGCTCACCTATTTCCGGAAAGTTGCAAAGAAGAACCCCGAAATGGCGTCTCAGCAGAACCATATGTTATTGCCCATTCTCAAAGCTATTATTCAAAAAATGAGATATGATGAAACATCTAGCTGGGGAAGTGAGGACGACCAAACGGATGAAGCCGAATTTCAAGAACTACGGCGAAGACTCAATGTTCTACAACAGATAATTGCATCAACAAATGAGCAGCTCTTTATTGAAGTTGTTACCGATGTCGTCCGGTCTACGTTCTCTAGCCTCAGACAACCCGGGGCACAGTTAGACTGGCGCGACCTTGATCTGGCTTTGCACGAGATGTTCCTCTTTGGAGATCTCGCTACGAAGGCCGGGGGGCTGTATAACAAGCACAAACCAAATAACCCAGCCGCTGAGCGATTAGTTGAAATGATGCTGGTAATGGTTGAATCTGGTAAGCGCCTGGGCTTCTAATCACCCTCGCTTGATGTATAGGCACTAACAATCACATCTAGATGTACGGTCTTTCAACCACCCAGCGACGCAGTTACAGTATATGGAAATCTGCGTGCGGTACAGCACATTCTTTGAGCATCATTCGCACCTTCTTCTAGGAGTGTTGGAGGGGTTCCTTCGCCTTGCCCATCATCAAATGTTAAAGGTTAGGACTAGGTCGTGGTACCTATTCCACCGCCTGGTCAAGCATCTTCGGGCGTTCGTCGGTAACGTTGCGCAAACTGTTATCGAAGCTCTCGGCGACCTACTCACAATCCATGCGGAAGTACCCGGTGAAAACTCGGATGGAGATGACATGTCCTCAGAAGATATAGGGGGGCCTACAGATACAGTCTTTACCGGCCAGTTATATCTCTTCGAAGCCATTGGAACTATATGTTCTACGGCAATTTCGGTGGATAAGCAAGTCTACTTTGCACAGTCGATCATGAACCCTATCTTTATGGACATGGAGAAGAATCTACCATCTGCTCAAGCAAACGATGAGCGCGCCATATTGCAGATTCATCATGATATCATGGCCCTTGGTACCCTGGCTAAGGGTTATTCCGACTGGATGCCCGGATCTACCTCCCCTCAAACGCCACCACCTGCGGAAGTGTCCGAAGTATTTGGACAGGTATCGGAGGCAACGTTAGTTGCTCTTGAGTCGTTAAAATCTTCATTCACCATTCGAACTGCAGCTCGATTCGCGTTCTCTCGGCTCATTGGCGTTAGAGGGTCAAGAAACCTCCCACAGTTGCCTAGATGGATTGATGGTCTGCTTACTCCAACTTCTTCAAAGGATGAGATGGCATTGTTCCTTCGATTATTGGATCAGGTTATCTTCGGTTTCAAATCCGAAATATATTCTATCCTCGACACCCTGTGGACACCTTTCCTCCAACGAGTATTTGCTGGTATTGCGGAGCCAATCACTGGCACTGATGACGAAATCCAACTCGCCGAACTGAAAAGGGAATATCTCAACTTTTTGCTCATGATACTAAACAATGACCTTGGTTCTGTGATAATCAGCAGCTGTAAGTTCCCTTCTCCGTGCTTATACTTTACTACCTTTCATCTAACCTATGTCGATATAGCGAACCAATCGATCTTCGAAACTGTCATATCAACTATTGAGCATTTCGCTAAAGATGCCGATGACTTCCCAACAGCCAAAATGGCATTCCTTGTCCTCGCCCGGATGTCTAGCCTCTGGGGTGGTCCAGATATCGCCACTCCTTCGAATGGTGCTGGTACCCCGCAATCAGAGCCGGCACTGCCTGGATTCGCGCAGTTTATGATAACTCGTTTCTCTCCTCTCTGCTGGGCATTGCCGATGAATTCGACTTTTAATTCAAAAGACGCCCAAGCTAAACAAGTCCTCGGCGAGGCGGCAGCTATGCAAAAAGTGATCTTCTCCAAAACCGGGTCCGAGTATCTCCAATGGCTCCGGGAGTCCGAATTGCCTGGAATGGGCATGGGCTCAGAACTTATCAATGAATATTTAACTTCTTTAGAGCAGCTAGATGTAAAGGGTTTCCGACAATTTTTCCAGGTAAGATAGAACCAATTCATTCCCTCTCAAAAATCGGTATCGTGTGGTGCTAATAGGCTTTTCATCTTATAGGCATTTATACAGCGGTTGAGCGCATGATACGAGCGATAACATCTTATTTTATCCGCGTCATTTAACATCCCATTCATCGTGTTTCTTGATCCAACAATCTGATGACAGCGGTTTCAAAAATGTTTGCAAAAAGTTCCCATACTCTTTACTAAGAAATTTAGCATCTTAGGTGCATGGGGTTATTTTCTGTGGCCACATTTACATTCACCCGTCTAACCTCCCCGTATCTCCATATATCTTCACCGCCATGTGCGTTATTTACCCTTCTATCCGAAACCCTGTTGAATCCTCAACACTGAAAGCAGTAGAAACGTTACCAAATAACCGAATTCTGCTGAATAGGGTTACCCTATACCCCGTGTTTTGATGATTTTCGATTCACTGGCACGTCCCCGTTGCTTGCTATAGTCTCTTTCAATGTCTTCTTTTGCATTACATTTATGCCTTTACACTGGGTCTCGAAGAGGGGGGATAAGGAAAGGGGTAGTACAAGGTGGAAGGGCTAGCTAAGGAAGCTTTATACGAAACGAAAGAAACTTGACGCTCCCATGCTACTGTACCCAACAATTAAACGATTTCAAGAACTTTGCTGCTTCCTTGTCATCATAACTACTCAAATGTGATTTCACATAACTATAAATGCCGACTAGACTGCTATTCAACCCATCCTATCTTGGTTTCGCCCAATTACCGAAGGGCCTCTGTATGCCAATCCTTGTTTCTACCTTCAACATTTGGATCATGACTACACCTAGTTTTGTGCTGTGAATCCAAGGTAAAGAGAACCTGCTTAAGGGGGCGGAGACCTTAGGATACATATCGCATTTTATCATAGGGCAGGCGCTTCGCTTTATATAGGTAAAGTGGAAGAAGTACAGTTAAGCAAATATTCTTGCAAACATGGGATTCCAGGACCTAGGCGAACTTGATTGCATATGATCGCAACAATCCCTTGCTGCGTCCATCCATCTACGAGGACTTTGAATAGGACGTTAACGTTTCTCGCATCCCACGTTTCTGT
>JANTQJ010000043.1:0-36129 GCA_032989685.1 Arthroderma sp. PD_2
CCAGGACAGCCAAGAAAGTCGCATCGTAAGGACTCGAGGCATCATCCATATGCTCGCACGCCATCTGCAAGCCTTGGAGGTGCCGCCGGCTCTCCAAGACGGGGCGCTTCGAAGAGTAAATCAACCAGCCGTGCCGATAGTGATGAAGAGATACAGGCCATAGTCAACCATATCACATCTCCACGTACTCCCGTTTCGAACGCCCAGCGATCCCTCAGTCATTCTGCAGCCATAACCCCAGAGATAGATATCCACGAAGACGTTGAGAACTGGGCCGGTGACTCAGGCTCGCCCAAACCCAAGACGCCAATCAACAACAAAAGTGGCAGCGGAGTTTTGGGAGTAAATAAACAGCGCTCCAACCCAAGAAGAACCGCGGAGAGTCGAGCTGAACCTCGTGGTGTCCGTAAGACAAGTGGAAGAGTTGGGAGTGCCGGCAACGTTACCAGGGCGAAGGGTATTTAAATTTTCCCCCCAATCGAATGTGTCCAGGCTACGCCAGGTTCTTGTTTAGTGTTATGCCGCCAACGAAGTTGTTCATGTTTTTCCTCCTTTGAAGCAAATCTTGGACGCCATGTTTGATTTTATTCTTGTACAGAATCTTTTGATCTGCCTCTTTTTTTCTGATTCGCTGTTCTCGTTCATCCTTGAGGGAGGCCTATTGTTTTATTCACCCTTCAGTTCGATTATTTGTTTTTCCTGTCGTTCCTGAATGATTGATGCATGGAGGGAAGTTATGGAGTTATTGCGCGTTCGGCTTGTTCGGCTTGTTCGGCTTGTTATGGGTGTTGTCTTTCGATATTATTACCTATTGCCTGTTTAATGTCCCCCCCATTTTTTTCCCCTTTCCCCGTTGTCTCACGTTTTCTACCTGATTCTCAGTGATAAAAAGCGTCTGCTAGAGGCATGACATGGAGTTTACATAGCCGAGACAAATAAGAAATGGGATCTATCAAATTTAATACATAATTGCTCTTATTGAAGTTTATAAATTGCTTTGGCTAGTGGTATACCCAGAGCTTGATTGTGATCCGCTACAGGACTTGGTCATAAATCATAAATCGTAATTGGACTTAACATCTAGATCAACTAATGAATGATATCCAGGCGGACAACGACCCCAGGTCTACAAGTCCTTAACACTCTCCATTGCCTTTGTCCAGTAAGCCTTCCGCTCCTCGCTGACAGTTGTCCCAATACACTCAGTCAGGTACTTGGACCAGCCATCTTCCGTCCCGGATTGTAGCGCCGTTCTAACAGCAGGAGTACACTGAGTTGTCAGGAACCATGCTGCAGAGCCAAAGTCGTAGTCATCCTTGGACAGTAGGATTTCCAACACTGCCTCGACATTAGTAAATTTGGGACCAAGCTTTCCAGACAGCTCCGAAATGGACTTGGCGTAGAGTGCGTTGAATTTGGGCATTTGCATGTTCCGGGCTAGAGTCAGAGTTAGAATACGATAGTACCTAGAAAAGAACTTAGATAGATCCAAAACTTACTACCCTGCCCAGGTCTACCGGGGAAAACATTCTTCTGGTACTTGAACTCGCCCGACTCCAAAGCGATAAGGCTGAGAATAGCAGCCATCTCAGGCTTGGAGGTAATCTTGTACTTTTCAAACGAATGAATGAGTGGCTCTGCAGCTTGAGAGGCGCTTCGGCACTGTCCTTCTGCTTTTGGTGCAGAGACGCATGGTTCTGCAGCGGACCCAGGAGCGATATTTTTGAGGGCTTTGATCATGGACTCCTTGGACATGGCCGAGCTAGAACCCGCGGTTGTGGTAGGAAGAGGGAGTCCGTAGAAGGGCTTCGGGGTTGGGGTAGAAGGTGCTCCATAAGATGGGCTAGGAGCTGAGGCTTCGTGGCAGTCATCTTGGGGGTCTTTGTTGGCGGAGACGCCGGCGACCGCGAGGAGGATGATGGCGGCAGAAAATGATGTGAAGCGCATGACGAGCTTATGAGTAGGTGGTTGTTTGCTTTATCTGGGTGTGGTATGTCTTCAGCTGTATAGATCTAGAGTTCAAAGGAGTAGTGTTGGTAATGTATTGATAGAGAAGAGACCTTCTTGGAGCCAGAAGAAGCCTCCTTGATATATATATGTGTGTCTCCAGAGACTAGGCTGGTCACTATAGAAGCATTCTTCCCCCCTCTTTTGTGATCATCCATATGGATAGACTCACGCTAAGATAGATTCCATGTACTTGATGACCCCATAGTCACCCTTCTAGTCGGCTGTTGCCCTGGCTGGTTGTGACTTGGGGCGTTTCCCATAGGTCAAAGAGGCTGCACTCGAAGGCTAAGCTTTCAGCAAGATGCTTGTTTTCATGTCGAGTCGGAGATATCCAACGATGCTTAGTGAGGAGCCCCTGTATGAAGGATTCAATGGCCAATCTCTGCCCGCCAAAGACCATGTTCACTTGTATTCCTGGTAGAGAGGCTTGCATTGTGGAGGGTATCATGGCGCCGAGTGCACTCCGTAATTGGCCATGCCTTCACTCCTCCGCATGGCAACGTGGACCATGATCCTGGGTAGTTTCTTTCTGGAAAGTAAATTGGGACCGAGGCATCATGACGTTATTCGTTCATCACAAGTTCTCTGTGAATAGTGGTGGGCAGGGCTGTTTCATCTTCGCTGTTGAAGTGGGAGATGAGTGGCTGAGGATCAAACCACGAGAAATGGAGCTTTTGTTTGGAGGCCAACCATGAAACTCACCACGGGGGATTATATATAATTGTGCATACGGAGTATCACTCTGCAAACCATCACATCAGACATATCACCACGTTTCTAACTAAGTAGGTTCTTTGAGATTTTTGATATATATTTAAATATTCAGCAACATCGATGAAATTTTCTGTACTTGGCTACCATGAGCTCCTGGGAGCGAAGAAACCTCCTGCGATCAACACCAGGAAGACAGCTCAACTCGACTAGATTCTAGGCTACTCTACCATTTTCGCTTCTAAGTGACGCAGAGTGATACTCTTTTGGCTGAGATACTTATGAGTGCGGAAAGAATTTACATGCATTACTGATTGGTGCAGATCTGGATACAGCACAACAAGATGGAATAATGCTTGCTGCGATGCGTTTATGTTGTTGCCTAGAAGCGGGGATACGGATAATGTCTTGGGGACTTGGAGCAATATAAATATCACTATGTTGACGAGTTAGCTAAATACCATGACAGTGGAAGCGAATTTGAGAGGGAAAAAGGAGGAAGAAACAAGTTCAAGATGGCCCGACTACATGAAGAATGGCTTACTTTTGAAGCGTCAATACCACCAGCTGCGCCTATAACTGACCTACAAGAGAGAAGAAATAATTTTGCGAGCTATATCCGCCATAACAACTCCAAGTACCTGGAAGAGACTGAGCCCAGGCTCGCCGAGGACATTACTATCACAGACTGCTCCATAGCAGCTAGAGATTCGATCAACTTTCCAGTCCGGATATACGACTCGGGTATATCGACACCAAAGGCGATTATCATATTTTATCACGGAGGAGGTCTTGCGAACTGGGACTTAGACACGGAAGATCGTAAGATACCGATTCCCCTATTCCAGGGTAATTATCTGGAGGAGATCCAATCCGTCCAAAGGCTAAAAATTCACATCTAGTATTCTGCAGGAGGATTTCTATCGATGCCGAAACAGTTGTGTTTAGCATCGGATATCGCCTAGCACCAGAAAATCCATTCCCGGGACCTGTTAACGATGCCTGGGATGGTTTTCTACATATAGCAGAGAACCTGAAGTCCTTCATCCCTCGGTATGAAGGGTCATCTGTCGATATCATTGTGGCAGGTACTTCTGCAGGAGGCCAATTAGCAGCCGCTGTATCCCAACTAGCCCGTGACTACCAAAAAGATCACCTCTTGGAACGAAAGTGGCGACTTAAGGGGGCCTGTCTTCGTTCTCCAGTAACCGTTTATGGGGCTGATAAGAATTTTATACCACCAAGATTTCGAGGAATGCACGAATCGTGGGCACAGGAATTTGAGGCCGCTGGATTAACGCGGGAAGGGATGACAGCGACTCATGGTTAGTTAAGCACGCAATGACAGCAACACGCATAGCTAACGGTATGATAACATGCTTGAAGACTATTATATGGTCCCAGACTCTGAAAAATGCAATCCTCTCGCGTATCCGCTCTGGGGAGAATTTGTTGGCCTGCCGCAGACGTTTATCCAGCTCTGCGGAGTAGATATACTGCGCGATGATGGGGCATGTTATCTCCAGGGCTTGATTAGGTCCGGGGTGGCAGTCCGTGCCCAGACATATGTCGTAAGTGAGCAAGAGTTGACATATGTTTCTTTTGAAGGGCTAGTAATTAAACTGATATATTTATGTTAAAAGGATCTACCCCATGTGGCATCCGTCAGGGCACCAGAACTAAAAGTCTCGCAGCAATTCGATAACGACTCAGTAGATGGGATAAAGTGGCTGATGAAGTAAGGAGGGAACAACTGTTTTCTCCTGGTATTAACTAATTGATACAGTGAAAGTTTCTATATGGTATTATACAAATCTATGAAGCAACCCGAAAGAGAAGCGCCGAAAATAAAGCTCCGTGAGAACACAACCTGTATAACTCGCCGCTGGAAAAGATAAAGGGGAACGCTAATAACCGGAATTAAGCCAAACATCACGGATCCAGCTTCTGAAAGACTGGGCCTGAACGGGAATTAAAGCATGAATGTTGTAATCTTCGTAATCGTATGAACCGGACGCTGTCGCTAGGAGATGGTGGAGCTGCCAAACTTCACTCTTAGATCCGGCCCTGGTAATGGAACTTTGGAGTGAGCGTGGAGTGTCGACGGATGTAGTAAATTGTTGGCCTAGATTATATTAGTGCTCCTCGCTCTTTTTGGCTTAGGTATAGGGTCTAGGGAGACTTACCAAAGGTGCTCTCAGCCATCCTTACAAGGTCAGTTAATCGTGTTCGGTCTCCGCACATTCTAAACTCTGTTGGCCATTTGTCCAGGGCCAAAGCGGCAACGATGAAGCGCGCTGCATCCTGCGCAGATGTCATGCATATGGAAGCAGATCGAGAGGAATTTTCACTGGGATATAAAACTCGAGCTGTTCTAGAACGGATGTCAAGGATATAGCTGCCTTCCTTGTCGATATGGGTTCCGCGCCCAATCTGGAACACGGCCATACCGCCGGGGGCAAATCTTTCGTAAAATATACCACAAACAAAGACTGTGTAACTCATGACGCCTTGGCTATGGTAGTGGTAGAGGCGAGCAAGGCTGCTCGAGTTGCCGCGGTCGAGTAGCTCGGATGCCAGTGCTTGACCGGGTGGGCCTTCGAATTCGGATGGCACGAAACGGCGTACATGGGATTGTGCAGCGGCGTCAATAAGATTTAGCTCTGCAGTGCCTGATATGGTCGATATCACTGTATCAACCCCTGCAAGGGCGTAACGGAGTTTGGCAGGTTGGTCATAGTTGACTCGGACAACCTGCCACCCCTTGGCAACGAGAGCTTGATTTGGCTATTGACTGGGTTAAAACGTGAAGCGGATGAAAGGCAGACATATGGACATATTCCTCGTACGTACATTCCTTGACAGGATAATAAAGGGATGTGAGGTTTGAGTGTTTAAGAAATGGGCGATATATTGTGCAAAGCCACTACTCCCTGCTATAGCTATTTTAATCATGGAGGACAGATTCAAATTGCTACAAGAGTCTCGAGCACGCCAATGGCTTAAGAATAAAAACTCTGTTCTAGGCCGTATATTCAAAACTTCCCCGTGGAGGTGCGATTTCTCGTGGGTATGTGCTCGCTTTCAGGGGGAATAATTCGAGGCTTGGGGTATCAAACGAGGTTGAATATGATAATGAAAGTAGGGGTAATCCAAAGAGGGTCGCTTTGGGTCTTTGAACCACGCATATCCCATTTATATAGGCCTATATACATGGACACATGTATATTTTGCCATGACGCCAGATGTTGGATGATGCGGCTCTGGTGTATGCTTGGGACCCATGGTTGAGAGGTTAAGTCCACTTGATGACTCCATAAACTGTGCCTCGACGGTCCTTGGGGCTAAGATGTATAATATTCATTTCAACTTTGACATCAAAAGATGAGTAAAACCAGTGATAGCGCCTTAACATAGCCACCCCTGTTACAAATATGCAGGTACGACACTTCTGAGAACTGCAAGCCATAGGCCGCAGAAACTTGTGTTAGCTGGCAAACGGTGATATCGGCGGGCCCCGCGCTTCACGTAAACATGAAGCTGAGAATGTTGTATGTTGTCAGTTGTCATCAAACCTGAGAAAAAAGGGGAGCAGCAAAAGGCGGCGCGGCCTTTTTACCAATTAGGATAGTGCCAAGGAACAAGGTCACGTGCAAGCCTCTTATCATCACATGACCGCGTTTGTTGATGGTCGCTTATCTTACGCGTCTAGCGCGTCTAAAGATGCGGCGGGAACAAAACAACAACGACGACGACCTGAAAAGATATAAGTTTTCCTGTAGAAAAACATAGCTCCCGAGGACTTGGTGATGAGGTTGGCTCTTGGATGCTGAGATACAGACCGTTGGTCAGGCGCGATCCTTCGTTGTTGCCTGCAGCCTGTAGCACCCCAGACCTTGCAGTTGGTTGAAAGTTGGTGGGCTTCAGGAGAACACGCCATCGAGACGGACCAAGCCACCGTCATCCCTCGTTACCACCAAGTGGCGATAAGCGAACAACGGACGGATTATCCTTGCGGAGCGGCTTATCGGCGCCAACACCAAAGATCTCAAGGCTCGTCCCGTCTGGTGTTTTCCGCGTGTATATCGCGCGACACGAGAAAAGCAAGGGAGAAGAACCACGTCCATTACTAGTGGAGTCTCGTCTTCAAAAACAACACTTCTTCCCGAGCACTCTCCCAGTCTCTCTCTTCCTCTACCTCTCCATCACCATCCTTCGTGCACTCAGCTTATCTGTACATTCGAGGCTATGAGCGATTCGCGTCAGACGGCCTTTGAGGGCGATATACCGGCTTCAACCGTCGCGACCGAGGCGGATGCCAGCAGCAGTTATTCCTTTCTCATCCATTCCAACAAGACATTAACTCAGGATCTTCCTCCCAAGGTCGACAGCAAAGTATACATCCGTCAGCGTCGTCGACGAACTAGGTATGTTGCTTCGGACGTAGTCGACGGACATAACCGTGTATAGCAGCACTAACCATGTATACCTACAGCCCCGAGGACCACGCCGTCCTTGAGGCGGAATACCAGCTGAACCCAAAGCCTGACAAGGCCACTAGAGCGAGCATTGTTAGTAGAGTCTCGCTGGGAGATAAGGAAGTTCAGGTATGTGTTCCCAGATACCGACCTTGTTCGGGTTTTAAGATCGTTAACAATATTTATCTCGTACAATAGATATGGTTCCAGAATCGAAGACAGAACGACAGACGGAAATCCAAACCGATACCATCTAATGAACTCTCCCCGAACACGCAAGAACACGGAAGTTCGCAGCAAACTGTTGATACTAGTCCCTCAAACACGCAGAATGAATATTCGGGTCCCAGTGCCACTCATGATCCCTACGATAACTCTCTGGACACAATATCCCAAACCCTTCCCAACAGCCAATGCGAACACACAAACATCTCTTCCCTGCCTGAGAGCTCACAAACTTCTACATCTTCCGCAAAATCACAGACAGAAAAGTGTAGTTTTTGCTCCCCTGTTAGCGAACCTAGGGTACGCGCCCAGCTTTCCTCCAACAAGAGAAAGCGTGCGGATTCGGGCGTGAGCGGGCTAGGGATCGGTAGAGTTGAAAGCAGGAGAAGGTCACTTGAGTCCACGCATTCTCCGTCTCTCCGTCTTTCCCTGTCCTTCGACGGTGAAGCAGTGGTTCGCGGGGAGGACGAGAGAACTCCGTCTCCCCCTAAGATTCGTGATTCCCTAAGAATTGCTTTCTCCGCAGATGGCGAAGCAGTCGTCCGAACAGCAGGAGAGCCGTCCCCATCTCCGTCACGGAACCGTACATCAACGCCCGTTTCTCTTCAGTCTCGACTCAGAAGCCTTCGACGCACAAGCAGCGCTATCTCTTTCGGGACGCCTGGATCTAGATCACCAGATGCTACTAATATATTCGGGCGGTCACGAGATTCGCGGAGATGGGAATTATACTGTGATACAGACGCGCGTAGCGCTCTCTCGTCGCCGCATGTTGGCGCGGGCCCTACACCTGATCGAACCGGAAGCAACAAATCCTCTAGCAGGAAGTCGCTAGACGCAAATAAGCGCGTCTTGTCACCATGCGCCAACCTTCCGAATGCAATACTACCGAATGGCCCGCCAGCTCAGAAACGAAAGAAGCTATCGCGCGCTGTATCCTCTCTTGGCCGGTTGGAGACTGATCCATTAGATACCACGAGTATAACGAAGCTAGGCAGCTCTAAGGACAACGGAAGTTATAAATCAAAATCTAAGACGGACGTCCATAATGGCGATTCTGATAAGGAGAATTGGCTTCCTGGGACACAGACCGCAGGTACTCGCCGGCGGCGACCACAGCCTACTACACAGACACAACACCGTGTTCTTCAAACATCGGGAGGCTCTCGGCGCGAAGGAAACCGAATTATAGGAAGAGGGCCTATGACTCCCCGAAAGGGCCAAGGCAGGCACAGGAATGACGAGGATAAAGGGAAATCGTCCGTCTCTGGCTCTGGTTCGAACCAGGTGGAGGATCTGGACTGCATCCAAGGCTTACTCTCCTTGAGCCAGGGTGCCTGGAAATGAAGCTATATAGAGCCACATTATGACCATGTGTATGTCTGAGTAGTAATGGTTTTTGGGAGGATATTTTGTTATAATTAGGTTATACCTTTTTTTGGAGGAGCCATCAACAGGATACTTTATTTCTCCTCTTTCGGCTGCTTCGACTTTGCATAGTGAGCGAACCTGTGACCATCCAAATACTGCAGGGCGTAACTCTTTACCCCCTGCAGTGCATCATTGCAGCTCCAGCTTATCCTTTGATGCGTGAAAACCTTCCCCATTGGGAACGTAGAATTGGAAATCAGATTGGCCGACGTGGGCGTATCGGCCAAGTCCCCTTCCCTCTCCCGCCCGAGAGCCGTTTCCAGCGCCTGGGTTTCTGGGATACTGCGGAGGATCTGCCGGGAATCGAGCGTGATGGCCGGACTTTTCTGACATCGCCATCGGCCAATTCTCACACTCGTTGGTGGAAATGAAGCTTAACCTGCCGTTGAGCAAGTTTGTTGCAAGCCCATAAGGATGGCCACCTATCAGCAACCAACCAGCCCGAGCTTCGATGCATGAATTCGCTTTCCCGGACCACCCTGTTTATGCAGTGAATCTTTGTCGAGGAGTCAGACTAATCCCCAGATTCAGGCAATCGTTCGCAGGGGAAGTGGATGATGAGAACATTATTGCGCATGCAGCGGTCTGGTGCCCCATTTGATCGAGATCCCTTCATCCACAACAATGCAGAGGAGCAGTACCAGGGACTGTGATTGGCGGTCGATACTGTTTGTTGCATAACAAAAGACGGCATGCTAGTAATCAACATGCGGTACTCCGTAACTATATAACTTTATGCAATTTCCCGGGGCTGCGGGCGGGCTCGATATGTGGACGGTTCCTTGCCGCTTCTACGTCGTATCATTCAACCTAAACTCCCCTTCTCTGTGTGATCAGTTCGGGAACAACATACAATCGTGGATTAATTATGACGGTTTCCTTGCTAGCAGCTCCTTATCGAATAGGCGTCGATGTCGGTGGTACCAACACCGACTCTGTCATACTAGATGTCCGAGCCACAAACGAGCCAAATCGCGGGGTTATTGCTCTACAAAAAACCCCAACGACAAGTCCAAATGTTACTGATGGAATTGAAACCGCTGTCCTCACTGTCCTTGAGCAGTCAAAGGTCCCCAGGAATCAGATTGCGTGTTTAACTATCGGAACTACACATTTTATCAACGCCATAGTAGAACATGATGCTCGGCGCCTGTCCAAAGTGGCCATCCTTCGCCTTTCCAAGAATTTCACGAGAGAGGTCCCTCCGTTCTCTAACTTCCCGCCAGCACTCAAGTCGATTATGAATGGCTATTATGCGTATGTTGATGGTGGCCTCAGCATTGACGGATCGGCGGAAGCATCTATAAATGAAGCCCAAGTGGTGAAAGAATGTGAAACAATCAGAGAGCGAGGACTTGACGCAGTGGTCATATCAGGCGTCTTCTCACCAATTGACAAACATTTCCATCAAGAAGATGAAGTTCGAAAAATCGTTCGAAGGGAGCTGCCTGGCGTGGACATCGTCTGTTCTTCAGAAGTATCTCAAATTGGATTTCTAGAGCGAGAAAATGCATCTATCTTGAATGCTTCCATCCTCAAGTTCGCACGACGCACCATCCGAGGCTTCAAGTCAGCAATGAAGCGCCTGGACTTGACCTGTGCTCTGTACCTAACACAGAATGATGGAACTCTGATTGATGCCCCTTCTGCTGCGCGACTTCCAATCCGCACTTTTTCATCTGGGCCGACGAACTCCATGCGAGGAGCTGCGTACCTAGGACTCAATGGGTCAGACAAAGCCGAAGGTGAACGTACTGCGACTATTGTGGTCGATATCGGGGGTACAAGTTCAGACGTTGGGGTTTTACTCCCATCCGGGTTCCCCCGCCAGGCTTCTGCCTATGTCGAAGTGGCGGGAGTGAAAATCAATTTCGGCATGCCTCACGTTGAGTCCATTGGCCTTGGAGGAGGATCCATCGTTCGTGGCCAGGGCGCCAAAACTACCGTTGGCCCTGACTCTGTTGGCCATTACCTTAGCACCAAGGGCACTGTATTCGGAGGGGACACCATCACAGCAACAGATATAGCAGTAGCTGCTGGAGCAGAGATTGGAAACCCAGAATTGGTAAAACATTTGGACAAAGAATGGGTATCTATCGCACAGGCGAAGATAAAGACTTTATTGGAAGGCGTGATTGATCAGATGAAGACCTCGCCCGCACCATTACCCGTCTTGTTAGTTGGAGGTGGCTCAGTATTGGCCCCAGCGGAACTAGACGGTGTGTCGAAGGTCATCTTCCCTCCGTTCCACTCTGTTGCAAACGCTGTTGGCGCTGCCATGTCAAAGGTTGGAGGCACGGTCGACTCAATCCAGAGTACTGCTGAAAAAACAGTGGCACAAGTAATCGAAGAAGCCAAAGTCACCGCTATAGACAAAGCGGTAGCCTCCGGCGCAATTCGGGAAACAGTGTTTCTAGCAGAAATAGATGCGATCCCCCTCCAGTACGTGGCAAACCAAGTGCGCGTGATTGTAAGAGCTGTTGGTGAACTCTCCCCTGAGGGAGTTCCTGCGGTAAATGGGCTGAAAGCCGGTGACGATGATGAAGAAGGCGACGATAAGATATACAACGAGGCTCCGAAACAAGATATCCAAACCAACGGGTCCGACCCTGATATGGTTGATGTTACTACCTACCGGCCAAAGGTTGTGAGAAACCCTGACACCGGGATCCAGGAATGGATTGTGTCTGAAACGGATGTCACCTGGCTTGCTGATGGGTGCTATGTTCTGGGGTGTGCTGGTGGAGGCTCGCCGTTTAGTGAACATATCCGAATTCGCGATCAGCTGCGTCAAGGGCACACAATCCGCATCATCGATCCGTATTCTGTGAAGAAAGATGCTGTAATATACTGTAAGCCAATCTCAGAGCCCAACAATAGTTCTTTACCAATTCGTTGTCTCAAGTTCTTCTCAAGCTAACAGCAATAAAAAGGGGGTGGGCATATGGGTTCTCCAGCAGTGGCTATAGAACGGTTGGCAAATGATGAGACAGAACAAGCTGTCCGTGATCTTAGGGAGTATCTTCACCATGACAGCTTTGATGCTGTAATGGGAGTGGAAATTGGCGGCTGCAACGGTCTTCAGCCACTTGCCATTGGCTCGTCAAAAAATAATGACCGTCCTGTTGTCGATGCTGATTGGATGGGTGCGTATCCTAAAATTTCTCCAAGGGGAGGTTTTCCAATATTATTCTTCCGTCATGCTGATTTCTTGTCATGTAGGTCGCGCCTATCCAACTTACTGGCAGACAACCCTCTGTGTCTATCAGCCTGGACATCTGGTGCCTTGCTCTATTGTTTCGGGTCTTGGGAATACGATCATCATGACGAAGGCTGCAACTGACGAGCTTGTTGATCGATCGCTGCGTGCCTCATGCGCCGAAATGGGCTCTAGTGTAGGTATGGCGGCTTGTCCTACCACGGGCGACTCAATGTTGAACTACAGCGTGCTCAACACTCTGTCACTCGCCTGGCGTATCGGACGATGCATCGCTCGTGCGGATGCTAATAACACTCTCAGCACTGTAGCTGAACAAATGATCGATGAGGTTGGCGGCCCGGAGTCTGGGAAAATCCTATTCCGCGGAAAAATTGTAGCTGTTGAAAGGCGACTATACAAGGGTCATTCATATGGCGAAATCACGATTCAGCAAATCCATAAAAGTGAGCTAGAGTCGGATGGAGGAGATCAACTCTCGGGAGAGGCTGCACGATCGTCAACACCCGTGGCGACAGGTGGCGTATTGAAAATTCCATTCAAGAATGAAAACATTTACGCAAAGCATATCTCTGACGAGGGTGAAGAGAAATATGTTGCCATGGTACCTGACCTGATATGTGTTCTGGACACGCACTCTGGAAAGGCACTAGGGGTTCCTGAGTTCAGATACGGTGTTATGGTAACTGTTCTAGGAATTGCGTGTTCACCACGATGGACTGATACAGAGAGAGGCCTCGAGATTGGCGGTCCGGGTGCGTTCGGATATACCGATCTCGAGTATGTACCCCTTGGGAAGTACGTGCAGCCTAAGAGCGTGGTGACGGAATACGCAGAGGAGTAATGGGAAACTATATCATGAGAATATGTATGCAACTGGTCTATAGAAATAGTTAATTGGATATTCCTATTTCATGGATCTTGTTGTCGCTTTGTTGTGTGCTTTGTCGCACCAATATCCTAGAGATGACGTAGGCGCAACGCTCTAGACCTTATGACTTCATTCCGGCAAAACAGGATATGCAAGAGGAGAAAACCATAATTGGGGAATAAATATGACTTAGATGGGCCATCGACGGAATCGATGAGTGTACTTCGATTAAATTGTAAACAGATTTAGCTGGGGTAACGCCTGTGTTGACACAATTGAAGATGGCGCTCTCATCGCATGTAAGTTGCACTAGATCTGACTCTCTATGGCAGCTATGTTAAGACCACATGAAACCAATGGCAAAAAACGTGTCTAATATTGATTTACTATATGCTAAACTTGGAGGTTACTCTAACAGGTTGACGCTGATGCGATTATCAAACAATTTCGTGAAGACTTCGATAAGGAGCAGGAACAAGAAGCCATTTTCACTTCAAATGCAGTTTCATCGGTAACTCCATATTCGACGAGATATTCCAGCAAGGAAGAAATACCCAAATTCCGAATCCCGAAAATTGGAGCTCGTGCCGATGCCGTTCACCATATGTTGAGTAATGAGCTCGACTTGGACGGTATTCCAAATTTGAATATGGCCAGGTACAATCGTACTACAATTGGTTGCAAGGGGGTAATAGCTGCTAACAGTGTTTGACGCATAGTTTCGTTGGGACTTACATGGACCGAGAGGCGAATAAACTTGTGGTGGAAAATATTAGCAAGAATCTTGCCGATGCAGATGAGTATCCTGCACTGATGGCTATACATGCAAGATGCATCTCCATAATATCCAACCTTTGGAACCCGCAGCCAGGAGAAGAAGCGACTGGATCTGCAACAACTGGGTCTTCAGAGGCTATATTGTTGGGAGGACTGGCTATGAAAAAGATATGGCAGCAAAAGCGCAAGGATGCAGGGAAAGATACCTCTAATCCTAACATTATCATGGGCTCGAATGCACAAGTTGCACTGCTTAAATTTGCTAGATACTTCGACGTCGAAGCTCGAGTATTGGACGTTTCGGAGAAGAGCCAGTTCCGCCTAGACCCGGAGCTGGTGAAGAAAAACGTGGACGAGAATACCATTGGGATATTCATTATTCTGGGAAGTACTTACACGGGCCACTATGAGCCAGTTGAGGAGATCTCCAATATCCTAGATGGTATACAATCTGATACTGGACTTGATATTCCCATCCATGTTGACGCAGCCAGTGGAGGATTTGTAGCTCCATTTACCTTTGCAGGTGCCGGAGGGCCAAAATGGTGCGTATTATATCCTCAGACTATAAATTGAAAGCATCGGGTATAGAGTGCTAACATGGATATATAGGAATTTTGATCTGCCTCGAGTCAAGTCAATCAATGCTTCAGGGCATAAGTACGGTCTCGTGTATGCCGGGTTAGGATGGATCATCTGGCGCGATAGGTCCTATCTGCCAAAAGAACTTATCTTCGAGCTCGACTATCTCGGAAGCAGAGAGGAGACATATACGTTGAACTTCTCCAGGCCGGGGGCCCAAGTGATTGGCCAGTACTATAACCTCATTCGCCTTGGATTTAATGGGTATCGAGAGATCATGGAAAACTGTTTAGCGAATGCTAGATTGCTAAGCAAGACACTGGAGCGGACAGGCTGGTTTGTCTGTCTGAGCGATATCCATCGCAAGAAGGGCGAATTCTACCACCGTCGGCTGAACAAGATCACGCCGTACAAAGAGGGCGAGACGTCCGCAGACTATAACCCAGGCTTGCCAGTGGTAACGTTCCGATTCTCTGACGCATTCAAGAAGGACTATCCACACGTGAAGCAAGAGAGCATCAGCCTTTTGTTGAGATCAAAGCAATATATCGTGCCCAGTAAGCGAGCCCGCAGTTACAACCCTTATTGGTTTTTGTCGATCCGTACCTTCGTTTTGACAGGAGAAGACACACTGAGGACTAATCTGCTTGGATTTCTACAGACTATCCCCTCCCTCCTAAAGAACAGGAGACAGAAATTATGAGGGTGGTTGTCCGCGAGAGCATGGCTGCGGACCTCATCGACAAGCTTGTAGCAGATATCGCTGCAGTTACCGAGAGACTAATGAATTCTGACCCCGTAGATTTATCTGCACTGCAGACAGGTCCGACTAGCCTCGAACGCCGTCGGGCTAAGAGCAAACATCATCCTCACAAAGTCACAAAGCGATCAAGCGGAGCCAAAGCGAAGTCCTCTAGCCATCCGATGAAGAACGGAATCCATCGCTCTGTTTGCTAGCGTATAGTACTTTCATGTGACTATTTGTACCCCCTTTTGAGATTGCTATGCAGACTATACTCTATTAAGGATATATTGTTGGTTATTTGGCCCCTTTCCGCTATTGAATTCCTAAGTGTACTGCTATGTAGTGCGTAAGACAGAGTACTATAGGTAAGATAATAGGGAGAAGGCCTGCTCCTCAGGCTTACTCTCTAACAATGTCAATTGATAGTCGCGAGGGTTTTTAGAACAAAAAGTCATTTGGTGTAAAATTCCCCAGTTCACATAAACCCCTGAGCCCTCCAGACAAACTCCGCCATTTTTGTCAGTTCATGTCTCTCAACAACGATATCGGTCTCTCTGCGGCCATGTTTCGCCCGACGGAATACTTTCTCGAAGGGGATGGTGAGCTCCCCTGTTGCTCTTGTGATGCCGTTTTCATGAGTCACCTCAACCGATTGCATAGTTGATCCGCTTGGCTGGAAAGAACGGGCCGCACGCCGGGATGGAGGATAGTAGAGCTCCCAGCGTCGTATGATGAGACGCGGAGTGTGTCGGTCGATTTTTGTGGTAATCACAACTTCGGTTCTAGACCCATTTGCTTCCAGCCACCCCTGGGCATCAATTGCTAGTTTCTGCCCGGATTCTGAGAGACCCGTCTCTACGACGAGTACTGGCCATTTTAAATCACCAGTTAGGGCGAATCCGAGGTCGGGGACCTTCCTCCAGGTGCCATTAGCGCTCGTCATCTTAGATTGGTCAATGGCGACGAGTTCGTCCTCGAGGCCCATCTGGCTGATTCTGGCTTGAATATACAGCCGTAAACGACTAGTCGCCAGCTCATGTTCTACAGTCGCCATGATTTCGAGAATAACGACTGGATCTTCCTGGAGATTGCAAGTTATTTGGGGACCTTTATCGGGATAGGCCTCTTCAAAGTCCCTGAAGAAGGTATTGGATACGCAAGTCACTATCAAGAAAAGGCTCTTGGAGCTATCTGCATCATAATCCAGACACTGAGTATCTACTATACTCTTTAGTTTTCTCATATTGGTATATGTGACCCATGGTGTTCCTTCAGGGAGCCCAATCAATAGTTTTGAAGAGGCAACACCTTGCTGTGTTGCCTCACTTGTCCCGCCTTGAGGATACATGACGCGCTGGAGAAAATCAGAATACAAGTAAATACGTGTCGTTTAGATGGGTGTTGTTCAGACAGTGTTATAGCTATATAAACGCTTTTCACGAACACATTGTGACGTCAACGTTGGCGGCCCGGGACATTTTATATCGAAATTGTTTTAACATTGAACCAGGTTCGATTTTTGGTGCAAGCCAGAAACTAAATTGCTTAGTCAAAGTCGGCGGGTTAAGTATTAATCCGTGTCTTGGCATAAAAAGTCGCTCAGGGGCAATCAGACACTGCACTAATCAATGGGAGATAAAAGAATGATGCCAAAATCCCCGCCTATCCCCAAGGGCCTCTGAATCGTTTAGAGGTATCAGCTCTAAAATGGGCTGTCAACGTGGTATTTCCTGCTTTCTCAAGCTTGAGTTTAGAATGCGTCTCCTCTCGCCTTGACTGATCGATATGTTTGGCCCTTATGGCAAGCAATGATCGAACTTCAGGGATGGACAGGCGCGCTAGAGCTTGCTGGTCTCCTCGGCTAAGTTGTGATATCTGGGTACATGATGCCAGTGGAGTATTATCATCTTGTGCGGTGACAAGCCCTGTCCCGTTTGTTGATGTTGCCAATGGCAAGGTCGTCAATTCAACGCGTCGTTCCACTGATTGGCGAGAAGATTTCCTCAAGACGGCTAATTCAGTTGGTCGGGTACGGTGATTCGCAAGCATTCCTGATGGCAATCGCAGGGACGTATTGATCGTAGAGGCAATTTTGTTCAACCCGCAGTCACCTGCCTCAGAGGTCTTATAAAACTTGGCGATGTCTGAGGAGACATCGAATCGGCAGTGACCCTTGGCCATCATATGGTGATGAACGCCTTCGACAGTTCTTCGGCGCGTGGCACACAGGATACACTTGCGATTTTCGTAAATGACTAGGTGCAGGTGCCTGAGTAGCGTCTCAATGTCAACGGTTAAGTGGTCTTGATACGGTATGACGAAGCTGTGTGCCTTGGACATGTGCACGAGGTTGTCATCGAAGGTGGTATTTGCCTCGTCGCAAAAGAGGCATTTTTCAGGGTTGAATTCTGGTGCTGCAGAATTATTTGCGTCGCTTTCACCTGATTCATCTGATTCATTTTCGTACTGGACATTTCTGCTCACTCCCACGGCTTTTTCCGCGCTTGATGGCGGGGGTAATACAGCGCTCCCAGGCTCTGCTACTCGCAGGCGGAGATTGTAGATACTTTGACGTAAATGTCAGACGACTCGTTCTCTCTCTATCCCTGTCTGATGAGGAGGTAAAACCTACTGCCATTCGCTCTTTGCGTGCTGTCGCCACACATCTGGGCTAGCCAGTGCTAAGTTGCATAGCCTGCAGAAAGAGGGGGATTTATCATCCATTGCTGGTAGTGGCTGGGCGCAGACTGCTCCGACGTTGAGAATTTTGGCGGTATATACAAGGTACTTTTTGTTGGTGTAGGCGAGATTGTCGGGGTTGAAGCGTTTTCGTCAGAAGCTGGCGGGTAGTTGGAATTGAAAAGATATCACTCTGGCAAACGCAAAGATGGCATGGTATATATATCTCCATCTTGACGGGCGAGGACAGACAGTCACAGAGGATTGATGCGTCAAACACTGTAGACTTGCTCTTCCACGGATACTCACCGTGGTTGACAGTTGAGTCTGGTTGAGTCATCTGCGGCCGTTCTCATTGGGCCGAAAAGACGGTGTCTTGCCCCCTGGCACGAAGGACGATGGATGAGCCATTATGGATCATATGTATAATCCACCAACTTTAGCCGATTGTGTTGTTAGCCACTTTGCGTTTGGACATCGAGCGAGCAGAGTGGTAGAGTTACCGCTGGCAAAACCGCCCTCGCCATAGACCAGGGAAAAGGGCTCAAAAATCCTTTTGTCTCCTCGTCCTTGAAGCAGATAGCTATACGTATAGCTACGTGTACTCCCCGTAGAGGGCTAGGACTCGCTGTTCCCGCTTTGCTATAATCATTTTAACCTGTACGTAAATTAAAGGTGCAAAGTGGCAGGGTCTAAACGGAGTAACTCCTTAATTGAGATGTATTAGGCCGAGGCTCATGAATAGGTCGCAACGCATTTCCCCCAAAGACCTTGGGAGGGAATCAACTACTAGGAAGCAACCAACAGCTAGTTAATCCATGTATTTCAGCGTAATTCCTTATGGTTTTCCTGTTCTCTTTGTATATTTGCTCCTTCTATTTCCATGTTGGCAGGCCTGGTTGATTTATGCTGTATATTTCCCAATGCCCCCCCCCCCCCTTATTGAAACAATTGCTGCTGAAAAGGTCAACGCATAGAGAAAGACGCAAAGGGATCCCGTTAAATAAATAACCATCAAAATGCCGATTAAGAGCGACTTCACCATCGACGCCACCAAGTTTCATCCAAACAATGTGAGCGAGGAGACGAAGAAGATGAACGCGTTTCTCGAAACCGTGACCGAAAATGGTCCCAAATGGCATGAAGTAGGGGTAGAAACATATAGGGAGATGCGAGAGACGGGCGAGACACCGTTGCCAGTGCCTGTCTATCTCCCTGATGCTCAAGACGCGACTTTGCCCTCAAGAGAGGCTGGACGCGAGATTCCTTTGCGTGTGATTCGGCCGGACAATGGACTTCCAAGCAAGGGCGTCTTTCTACATTTTCACGGAGGGGGATTCATCTTAGGAACGCATAAGCAGTAAGTCATTGGCCGCCTAGCAAGACAGAGAACTTTGGCTGATACCGTATTCAAAGTTCGGATACCTCTCTGAAGATGTACGCCGACCAATGTCAGGTCACTGCCATCTCGGTTGGCTATCGCCTGGCCCCAGAGGATCCCTATCCAGCTGCTGTTCATGACTGCATTGACGCCGCAGAGTACCTTGTTGACCATGCAGAACAGGACTACGGGGCCAAACTGACCCTTGTGGGCGGGGAGTCATCTGGCGGTTGTCTAGCAGCACTGACAGTATTTCGGTTGATGCGCTCACGTCCAAATCATCAATTGGCAGGCCTGATCCTTCCATATGCCTGGTTTGATATCTCTCTAAGCCTGCCAAAAATGACCTCATCCACAAAACAGATAGTGATCAATTTGAAGGCGATGCAGCAATTCGGCAATGCATATGCCCCCAACATGAGTTCGGAAGAACGAAGGCACCCTTCAATGTCGCCCCTATACGAGGACATGCAAACATTGGCTTTGGAATCGCATAGCAAGTCACTTCCACCAGCACTTTTCCTCTGTGGAACGGAGGACCCGTTGCTGGATGACACTCTTCTCATGAGTACAAAATGGGCAATAGCGGGCGGAGAGTCTATCCTGAAAATCTATCCAGGAGCCCCTCATGGATTCAATGTTTTTCCCGGAGTCAAGGTGGCTGCAGATGGCAAGGCAGACATTCTTCGGTTCATGCAAGGAAAGTTAGAGACTGCAACATGAAATGCTTGGGAATTGAAAGAGCCGAGTGACCATCTTACTAGAAGATAATTGAATAGTTAGTCACCCTCTCTTTTTTGTTCCAGCAAATGTACATGGTTATGTATTTCTTTTTTTCAAGATGGTGACAATCCCACCCCCCTTCCTCAAGGTAGAAGTCTTAGAAAGCCTGAACTTTGCACTCTTTCATATAAGAACATGGATATAACCCTAATATCGTAGATAGGTAGGGTTAAGCAGAGCCTCAAAATCGTAAGATCCATGTAGATAGTATGCCAGTAATGTATATATGTATGTACTATAGACATTCTTTGCCTGATAATCAACAGCTACCTCATTCATATCAAGGAACCAGAAGGCACCCAAGACAGAAATCTGCCGGCCAAACAGTGGATAGAAGGGATGATAACCAAGAAGAACTTGACTAACCCTCGCCTATCAGCCTACACAACATATAACAAAATAAAAGATTCAAAAGTGTTTAAGTAAAAAGATGAAGAAAGAAAATGTCGATGGCAAAAATGGTAAAAAAAAGGCGTGTATCGTTGTAATCAGTCTGTAATATTACCAACTCCGCACCCACCTTTTGCCCTGAGTGCTGCTGTAACTTGGTCGTCACGTCACGTACTGCGGAGAATTATCGGCCAGTGGGGCTTTTCCACACCTTCTTTGGGATCCGACAGAGCGCCCAAAAAATATGCAAAGCATCCAACAAACCTCCTTACAACATCGACCTTTGCCTTCGACATTTCTGTTTTGCAGGCCGAAGCATCAGCTGGCATTCATCTGCACTGATAACTCGCTGTCTTCGTCGAGCCAAGTTCAAGCCTGATGTCCAGTGGGGAGACCATGTAGACTTCTCGCCAATGCCCTCCTCATCCCTGTGATTTGGCGTGGAAGCTGTCCCATGCTCCATGGACACTTCGTCATCCAAAGCTGCTCGTTCCCGCGACACAAAGGACGAGACCGGACTCGCACACATGTCGCCCAGCTTAACTCCTGCATTCGAAGCTTCTCTCTGCGAGAGACCTGTTCCCAACGGCCCGGCGCCGCAGAAGCCAAAGCAGTCAAAGAGTCGTAATGGTACGTTTTTGACTACGGGTTATAACGGTTGATGAGATGCTCTCGTGTTATATTTGAGAAACACAAGATATACCTCTGAAGTGGACTCTTTCTCCGTGCTAACTCTGCTTTTATAGGGTGTGTAACCTGCAAATCAAAAAGGCTCAAGTGCGACGAGACAAAACCTACGTGCCAACAGTGTCAGAAGAGGAACGTTACCTGTGGGGGATATAAGAAAGACTTCAAATGGAGGTCCTTTGAAGAGTCGAGTTTCACGGGAAAGTCAAGACCCAAACTCAAGAAACATGATAACGAAGAACTGGGGGATCCGCGCCAGCGCTCAGGCATCAAAAGTGCTAGTGACTCTTTTGTCAATCTTCATGCCCAAAATATGCCCCGGAAGTTATCTCGGTCAAAGAATGAGCCGTCTCCGGCGGGACGTCGAGATTCAAGCTTCGAGAGTCGGGTGGCGCCTTTATTGGAATCTTTGGAAATTCATGGAGATGACGCTGAGCATGGCCGCCCAAAATACGGCCCAAACGATTCATTTCCCGGTTTACCGTCCGTCCTAACTAGAGGAGCCCTACCCGAGGCTTCGGGGATCAGTACTCCTGACTTCATACCAGAGACGCAAATCGCCAACTCAAGATCTCGTTCGCCACAAGATAGCTCTGAAAACAACGAAATCGAAGAGATATCTCGGCAAGACGATTTTGGTGACATTACCAGCCTAAAACGGAAACGCCAGAGCCCATCAGTTTTGGAGCCCCAGGGCCCCGCTATATCCATTCCTCGGCAGATTGATTTCCATGCCGACAGCTCCGAAATGCTTCTTACCAGGTTTGACCGACGCACCTGTGGTATACTCTCAGTTAAAGATGGTATGAATGAGAATCCCTGGCGGACTGCCGTGGGGCCTCTGGTTCGGGAATCGCCTGCACTATTCCACGCTGTATGTGCCTTGGCTGCCTTTCATTCCACAAAGGAAAATTCCATATATAAATATCTTGGGATGGACCACATGCGGAAAAGTATTCGGTCGTTAGCCGTGAACATAGAAAATATGAGGACGGATGCGGCCCTGGCCACAACACTGGCCCTTGCATTTGCGGACACGTGGGATAGACATGTCTCAACCGGTGTACAGCATCTTCGCGGAGCCAAAGTCTTATTCAATCGAGCTGTAGCTGAACGGGGACACAATCCAATTTCACATCATGACCAATCCCGCCTGATGTTCTTATACAACAGTTGGATGTACATTGCAGTCATCGCCCAGCTAACGTCCCCTGAAGACACTGGGTTTGATGAGATCCCATTTCCTCCCACCTTCACCCCGCGTATCCATGAAGTCGACCCCTTGATGGGCTGCGCAGCGACATTGTTCCCGTTAATCGGTCGCGTTGCTTTCTTAGCTCAAAAAGTCCGCAGAACAAGCATCAATTCAATCGCCATTATATCCCAAGCCATTGAGCTCAAAACTTTCATTGAGCAGTGGGCTCCCCCAAAGTATTTCAATCCACCAGAAGATCCCACATCCGATGTCCAGCATAGTTTCCAAACTGCTCAGGCCTATCGCTTCGCCACTTTGCTTCATTTGCACCAAGCGGTTCCCGAAATTCCGTCAGAGCCTGCAAGTGAGCTAGCCAAGCGAGTTCTTGTCCTCCTTGCCACTATTCCGCTAAGCTCACGAACAATAGTGGTTCAGATATTCCCCCTCCTAGTGGCCAGCTGCGAAACCGATAGCGAAGAGGATAGGGCGTGGGTAAGAGAGCGCTGGGCAGCGATGCAGCATCGAATGGCGATTGGCAATATCGACCGATGTTTTGAAGTCGTCTGTGAAGTTTGGAGACGTCGAGACGCACATCACATGGGCATGCTAGACAACCAGCGTGATCCATACACCATATCCTTCGATACGCCGAGGGCGGGAAACTGTAGTCGGCATGATAGTGTAATGGAACCACTCAACTTTGGAGAAAATCTTGTCCAGGGCGAGGAAGATGCCCATAGTGTCATACCAGGTAACGACACTCGAATCCTCACATCCATGCCGCTTATCGAATCATTTCCGGCAACTTCCTTACCAACCTCGACAATGCCATCGCCTTTTCCCATTCGGAACGGATCCTCAGATTTGGGTATCAATAACATCGAGTACACAAAAACAGTTCGAGGGACGTCGCATTGGCTAAGTGTGATGCACGATTGGAGCTGGGAAGGTTCGTATCTCACGCTTATTGAATTATCTTTAGCTCACTTTGAGTCAATGGTGAATGCACGTTAAGATAATTCGGTGCTAACTAGTCCCCTCTATAGTACTGCTCGGCTGAGATAACGAAACCCGAGACGGTTCTTTATTTTGTTGACTTATGGACGAAAATAGCACTACCACCCGTCAGAAAGTAACCATCTTATCTCATTACGAGTCTTTAACGCTCTCCGGTTCTTCGATAAATTTTTTTTTCTTCCCTAGCCCGTGGATGCTTGGGTTTCACTTGTCACGATTCAACGGCCGGCAACCTGACATTGTATTGTATATTCCATTACCTGCGCATACCCTGTTATCTTGTTGTCCTTTATGCATTGTGCTTTTCAGAAAGGGGGGTATATATTGGGGTTTTATTATTTCGCCTGTTTCGTGGGCGAGGAATTTCTTAGGGTATAAGACCTGTATAAAGAGGAAATTTAGGGAGTAAGGCTTGTTGAACTTATCTGGGTGGCTGGTTATTGTACTTAATCATGAGAGGAACAAAAGGGGCATTGTTCGATTATTATATAAGTTTTGAAGTCCAGCCACGATGTTGGAACTGGGATTGGCGAATATAACACAACCTAAGGAACTCTTAACTGGATTTGGATTTCTCTGGCGGCCCGCGATAAGTTTCCCAATCTAGTAAAAGTACCCAGCCATCATTAACCTCATCTACCTATTTATCCCGCCATCCAAGGGTCATCATGACAACTATTGAATACGAAAACTCAACAGCACATTATCTATAACTGATATGCTAGTAGTTTTACACTTACTAGTAAAGGGATCATCTAACAAATATCAACCCTAACTTCAACACAAGACAAGCCTCAGTAAGGGAAAATACCAAAGAGAAAGACATGATGATGGGTATAAGAAAGCTATCCTCTATTAGAAGGGATAACTAATTATATAAGTTAGAGAGGGCTCGAGCTCCCCCCTCCTTCCTAATCAGGCTAGCAAGGGTAGCTTAAATTAGGCCTCAAAATAAACGTCCTTGACATGCGTTTTATCATCATCATAGATCATCCTCGATTCCCGCTGCTCTATCGCAGTGATGATTTTCCACCCATGAAGCAAATCGCCAGGATTGATGTAACGAAGCAGATGCCACCTAGGATGATGAGTAACGATGTCCCTGCCTTAATTTAGGGGAGCTGTGGAAAGCACAAAGACAGACTTACACAGAGTTGAATTCATCTGATCATACCCCAGGTTATCTGCCAGAGCTCCTGACAAAAGTGGCCCAACAAGTTGACCTATATTGAAGCTCCCATGAGAAAGCGAGTGGCCCTGTGAGTGGCCTCCCCCGGGACCGAATATTCCTGGAAACTGTGACTCGAGGTTATCAATTACGGCTAATAACGTACCGGCGTGGTTAGCATGTTTTGCAATTCAAAAGATCGAAGAGGCTTTCGTTTGGAAGAATTTTCTGCTGCTTACATGTTATCTCTGTTGCGCCAACATTAGCTGGGAGGTTCTGGACACATCCTATGCAGATAATCACAATGACATATACAACCTTGGTCATATTCTCATCACCAGACCATGGGAACTGCTCTTGATCTACCACTCCAAGGAGCCACAATAGAGGACCCAGCAGAATAAAGCCTAGTCCGGTAAGTAGTTTGTTTCCTGTTTTACCTCGGATCCATTCGCAAAGGGGGTTGAGGATGATGGCTGGCGCTTGAAGCCCGACAAACATCATGCCGGCTGGGAAACTGCCCCAACCAAATACATCTCGCACATGGGTTGGGAGAGTGGTGTTGAAACTAGCCATAAGAGAGGAGCGTGTCATATAGGACACCAGTCCGATAATCACCATGGGCTGACTGAGGATTATCCTGTAGAAAGCGAGTATAGACTTGCTGCTTGTCGTGATATCGCTGTATATATCTGTGGCGGTGGTGTACGACCTTGCAGGAGTACCGGCAAGGAGGGCACTGGTTTCGGTTTCTCCTTCAGACTGTGTGTTGGCGACTCTACTCTCCTCATCGCCGGCTTTTGCGTGTTTCCCTTTCTTCTTTGGTGGTTCAATCATCACGAGCCTCAACACAATATCCAACGCAAGTACCACCAATACTGTCAGCCAAGTTGCCCAGTACCCGACGTATTCCAGCATGAAACCCGCGATTGCTGGACCGGAAAAGGCACCGGCACTGACAAAGGTATTCACTAAGCCCAACACCATGCCCATCTTCTTAGGTTCGATTACATCGTTGAGCGTTGCATGTCCAACCACCTGCGCTATCGTGCTGCCAACGGCTTGAAGGCTCCGGCCTATGAAAACATCAATAACTAGCCGTTATAACTGTTAGTCCATTCTGATTCCAAATATTAGGGCTATTTTACCGTACGGTTCGTGGATGTTGCAAGAGTAGCTGTCCCTATGAGCGCGACTCCCAACCCGATCACTAAAATGACTTTCCGAGACTTGACTCGATCGGTCAACTGTCCGACGAGAGGCCCCGCTGCAACTGCCGCTGCACCATACACGGTGAGCACCATGTAAGTCAACTGTTGGGTATCCGCTGGGTCGACATGATTACGGTTTTCGAGGATGTACGGGAGGATTGGGACGACAAAACCATGAACGAATGTTTCTAAAACAATACCAGTTATTATGAGGTGAGGTCACATAGCTATATGTGAAAGTCATCGTTATTCGAGAGGTGCTTGATTAATATCAAACAAGGGTTAGGGCCTTACCCGCAAACAGCGCTGTGATAATGCACACGGTAGTGAAGACCGAAGAAGAGCGCCAGCTATAACCCCATGGTTGCTTGGTATCTTTTATCTTGGCCATATGAGCTGTGAATAAACAGCTGGGGGACTTTTTCAGGGGGGAATTTTAGCAGAATAATTATATTCCTATCTAATGCAAAGTTCGTAGCTGTACAGAGTATTTCGCACCCTTTGCGCTTCCTTTGAAGTGCAAGTTGGAGGAGTATCCGTATTTCTAAGTAGAACACCTCGTCCACCGTACTCCGTACTTAGTGAGAAAAAAAACACGGTGCGCTTTGAATATAATTTCTTTTCTACAAGGAATTCAAATTCCCCTTGCATATCATAAACATACCATTTCAGTGGGCCCAAGCGCGGATAAACACCCACCACTCGAGATTGTGCTGGTTTTTGTTAGTTAGCTCGTACTTATACCGATCGCCTAGAGATCGGCAGGTTGACCTAGTGTCTTGAAGGTCTTGCTTTTCGTCTAATGTCTCGTCCATGCTTGTCCTCCGTTTTGCTTCTGATATTGACAGTCTCGATAAAGTAAACGTTACGGCAGAGCTTTTTACGGAATTAGCACATTTAGGCAATCCGCTGCCCTGATAACCAAATGTTGAGGACGAGATACTCCATAAATAGCGCAAGATGGTTGGATAATTGTGCATTCCACTATCGTGTTGTGGCAGAGCTGAATATCAAACGACTATACTCTGTACGGAGAATGAAGTACAAGGTCATACTAGTTCTCTGTACAGCCCGTACTCTCCGTACACGACAAAAGAAAGTCTTGCATAAGTGTAAAGTACACTTCATGACGCCGTGCGAGAAAATCCATTGGTTGGCATATGGGCAAGATATCTACATCGCCTAAGATCTACTCCGTAACTCCAATGCCATTATGCGAAGGTTACGGAGTATTCGATCCTTTTAAAGAAGCCCTTATGTGTAATCTATTCTCCTCCTTTGCTATCTGAAGCGACCACCATTTAAACCTCAAGCTAGTGGTTACCAGTATCCACATTTATGGACCCGCCAAGCCGGAAGTCAATCATTTAAGATTAAAGTTTATCCGAAGATTTGGCAATTTCTTGGCATTAAAAACGACGCCTAAAAACTTTTTCTTCGGGCGCGACTTGCTCTTCTCACCAAATCAAAGAGTAGAACGATGTAGATCTTTTTCGACGTGGTTCGGGCTGAATATTGGGTCGAAAGGCCTCCAACTTCGAGATTTGGGACACTCTTCAGTATCCGTACAGAGGGGCTCCAAGCGATCGAGCTGACCACCAGGACGACACGCCTTGCCAATTGCGAAGTACTCTACGGAGTACTCTGTACGGGGTATGGGGGCACATTAGGTATCTGAATTGTTGTATCTTCGAGTTTGTCGGTCTGATTTGTCCTGAGCTGTACTTCGTACGGAGCACGGAGCTGCAAGCTACTGGAGGAGAGAAGTTGCCTCGTATTTCGGGCGTGCCTTGGAGACTATCCCAGTGCTGTTAGATTGTTAGATGGACAACGGTCTGCACGAGGGCAGGGGCCAATCTCGAGAAGTACGCGAGGCCTATGCAATTGAAACACGATTTATCTCTCAGTCGAAGTCAAACATTGGACAAATTTCTCCAAACTGAAATGAACGAAAACTGCACTCATAACGCCCTTTTCGAGCCTGTAACAACTCAAAATACATGCCACTTTTTGGCCGTGGAGCGGATAAATAAGCTACATTGGAGATCAGGGAGGATTGGCGGTGATAACATGGAAAATCTGGTGGGGTTCGTACTTCTGTATCAACCACCCTATAGGTTGGCATTTCTGTACGGAGAACGGAAGAGCTGTTAGATAGTCAATACTGCCCTCTCGGTACGGGGTACGTTCAGCCGAAAACTGGTCCTGGGCGAGAGCTATCTAACCCTCATCAGATACCCTAAAGAGCCTATCTCCTCTCTCCCTATGGGCCTTATCGCTTAGGGAGGGTTAGGACCTTTAGAGGTTTGAGGAGATACATATGCCACTGTTGTGGTTAGGGTTAGTTGAGGCCTAAGAGAGCGACCTTGGGGGGTGGGAAGGCATGTCTAGAGAATGCCTCAGGGGCAGCCTTAGGGTGAAGCCTTGCCTAAGGGAGACGTCTTAGGACATCTTAGCGATTACTTTTGCAAATAGGGGCAGTAGTCGTAGCGAGGATGTACCGATACCGAGCTGAAACAAGTCAGAGTCTCGCCACAGTATATCTTCACCTCTTTGCCTTCTCACAACTGAATAACAAGATGGATTCGCTTCACGTCGAACTCAGGATTTGTTGCTTTGCGCTGGTTGTCGTCAGGGGTGATGACTAAGCAAGTTGCCCTGGCAACAACTCCAGCTTTTCGGGCTGCGACCAAGCTGCGGGCTTGCGGCTTGCAGCATCAGATCTCAATCCAACTTAACTGACCCTAGCCAGATCGCTGTTGCTAATACGGCCTGCGATACTCTAGTCATTGGCCTTAGCTTCGTGCAACAGTCATCTGCCCGCCACAAAAGCAAGCGATCGTGGCTAAAGAGATCGAAATCGAACAACACTGCGGGGCATTCGCGATAACAACAACCACGGCGCCCACCATTCACCTGCGATGGATGCGAATATACCACCATATCCCCTGGGGAAACAAACTCCTCATCTACCGCCTATGCTCAATACTCGGTCTGGCAACGAGCCCTACGAACGGCCCTTGACCCCTCCTCAACCTGGCTTCACAAGTCCAGTCAACACCCCGCAAGGCAGCCCAAGCAAGAACAAAGTGCCACCGGGCGCTACAGGCCTTGCCAATGTATTCGAAAATGCCATGAGACTTACTCCATCGTCACCAAGCAAGTCAGGCTTCGGAAAATCTGCATTATCGCCCGGGAGGGGTCAAGTGGACGACTTGACCGCGTACAATGAAAACGTTGCCCAAACGGACAATGGGAGACCGGGAAGTCCTACTCGGCCGTCGAATAAGGAGAATGCACCAATCCCGGGATTGCGATCAGGAAAGGAACCGAACAACTTGAGCCATGCTGCCGTGTCCCGTCGGGAGCTGTATCAAACTGGCGATCGGATGGACATCGGCGGGCGCAAACCACAGGCTCAGCTGAGAGGGCTGACTGCAGAAGAGTTGGAAAAATTGCAGCAGCCAAAAGTTAAGCGTCTTGCCAATGTCACGCAACTTTGTAAGTCTACCTATCTCATGATATTGCACGTATCTAACACAGCAAAGATTTCCTCGACCATTATTTCAACCTTCTAAGCTACGTTCAAAACCGACAAATTCGTAACGCACAATTTGCTGCCGCTTACCCACAGCCCCCTGAAACAGACGAAGCAGAGTATGAAGTCGCACGACATAAATATCTGGGCCGAGAACGCGCCAATCTTCGAAAAAGGAGGACCCGACTACGACAAGGGGATTTCCAGATCCTTACACAGGTTGGTCAGGGCGGCTATGGACAGGTATACCTGGCACAAAAGAAGGATACTCGGGAAGTCTGTGCTTTGAAAGTCATGAGCAAGAAGCTTCTTTTTAAACTGGACGAGATTCGGCATATTTTGACGGAGCGCGATATTTTAACGACTGCAAAGAGCGAGTGGCTGGTGAAACTACTTTACGCCTTCCAAGACGATACTCAAATATACCTTGCGATGGAGTACGTACCTGGTGGTGACTTCCGTACCCTACTTAATAACACCGGGGTTCTCCATAACCGACACGCTCGATTTTATATCGCTGAGATGGTGGCCTGTGTTGATGCACTGCATGTCCTCGGATACATCCATCGAGATCTAAAGCCCGAGAATTTCCTCATCGACTCTACCGGGCACGTGAAATTGACGGACTTTGGGCTCGCAGCGGGCATGCTTAACCCTACCAAGATTGAGTCTATGCGGTTAAAACTAGAGGAAGTCGGGAAGACTGCTGTTCCCTTTGGCCGGCCAATGGACCAACGATCAGCCGCTGAAAGACGTGAAGGTTATCGGTCCCTTCGAAAGCTCGATGTAAACTATGCAAAGTCAATTGTTGGTTCGCCTGACTATATGGCCCCCGAGGTGCTGAACGGGGAGGAGTATGATTTCACGGTTGATTACTGGAGTCTGGGGTGTATGCTCTTTGAAGCTCTAACCGGCTATCCACCATTTGCTGGAGCAACGGTGGATGAGACATGGCAGAATCTGAAGCATTGGAAGGACGTGCTGCGCAAACCACAATACGAAGACCCAAACTACTTCCTGTCCAGACGCACTTGGGATCTAATTACCCGTCTCGTTGCCGCCAAGGAGAATCGGTTCAAGAACATCGCAGAGATCCACGGTCATGACTACTTTGCAGAAGTCAATTTCAACACTCTGAGAGAAGAGCAGAAGGCTCCTTTTGTTCCTGACCTTGACTCTGAGACAGATGCTGGATATTTTGATGATTTTGGCAGCGAGGCTGATATGGCGAAATACAAGGAGGTGCACGATAAGCAGAAAGCATTAGAAGATATGGCTGATCGTGAAGATAAAATGAATAAAGGCGTCTTTGTCGGATTTACTTTCAGGTACGTGGCCTCACTTGTAGCCCCTGTGAGAATTTCCAAATACTAACGAACCCAAATAGACACCGAAAACCGGTCATTGACAATGATGGACGCACCAGCCCCCGAAAGGGTATTCCCACCGACGGGTCTTTTGGGACCATGTTTTAGAGTCATGCCTACTCGGCTCTAGCTGATTCTTCGTGCCCTCATTTGCCGCCCATAACTTTCTTCAACATCCCCCTACAGAGCTGGCTCCATCAACCCTATCCATCCATCTTCTCTTCGAGTTCTCTCCCATCCAATAGTTCGGCATAAGCTTATTGTAATAACTGTAGCTGCTTCAAATGGCGCGCAAGCATCCCGCTCCCGTCTCTATTCTAGTCCCACCTTGTTCTCTTCATGTCAAATACCTTTTAACGAAATGCCATAAGTCCCACAGTCACACCAATTTCCTGTTCTGCCATTCCATGCTGTTCTTCTCTAGTTTTGCACTTAGTTATCTCGCATAAACTGTTGTCATTTTCTCTGGTCTTTTGAGGATGTTTCTTGTCGCTGACCTCTATGCTCAAGATATTGTTCATGAATATCCTCAATATATGTCTATAAACTCGAAAGTAAACTGAAGTTCCCCGTATTCACTATGCGAATACCGTGTTTAGCGTGGGTGGAGAAGACCTGGACGGGATGACGTAGAGAATGCATAAACAAAAGAGAGCTTCTTCCGACGTTCATCAAAACAGATCCTTCATACATCCACAAGCATACGACGAACAACCAACCCAACCCAACCCCAGAAGAAACGCCACCACATCTACACCAGCACGATGTTCCGCTTCGTAAGTCCTCCTCATTTCAGCTGCCAGACAAACCGCTAACTGAACGCCTCTCTCCAGCACAAAACCCTCGACATAATCACCCTCTTCCACAAACCCACCCTCGCATCCTCATCCAAAGCCCTAAACGTCCTCCAAAAAGCCTCTACAGCGATAAAAGAGGGTTCGGCCTCTACCTCTTCAGGCTCGCCGCTACGAGGTTCCGATTTCGAACTTAACGTCACCGAGGAACCGCCGACGCCAGCCCAACTGTCGCTGATTATGGACTATATGACTTCCTCGCCTCTTGCTAGTGGGGGAATCGGAGTTGGGAAGCCGGGCGATCTAGTCTCTGGAGCGACTGATCGGCCTGATGCGCTTAAGAAGTTGAAAGAGAATGCTGATAGCTTTATAAGGCCTGTGGTGAGTGTGGTGAGTCACTTGGTTGAATGTGGACGGTGAGCTGACTCGCGGTTGGATAACGTAGGTCGTTGATTGGAATAATGGGAAAGCAGGTATGAATATATAGAGAATCAGAACGTGCGTGTAAGAAGGGAAGCTAACTGGTAGCGTGTGATAGTGTTGGGTACGAACGAGTCGGCAATACTGAAACTGCTCTCAGACGAGACGTCATAAAGTAGCTTCGATGAAGAGTGAAATCCAGCTCGAGTGTTGGCTGTACGGGGGGCATCTTTCCACTCCTATTACTTTACTGCACGAATATCCACTCGATTTAAACATGTATTATTACATCAATTGATACATCGTTGTACATTTAAGTTGCTCGCGTTCTAAAGGCTATAAAGGTCGCATTTCTCTATTGAAACACTAGCACGAACGCTACATCAAACGTGCTGCAATCTACGAGCGACTGCCCGAAATCTTCCTAGCCAAGGAGAAGAAAACGAAGAGGAGGATGAGCCCGATGGCTGGCGTGAATAGCCATTTGTGATCAGAACCAGGCAGGCTAGCGCCCAGTCATAGCTCAGAAGAGGCGGCGGCAGCACCCTCAGCGGGGATAACGCGGTCCAAGAACTTCTCGAGATCCTGGATCTCATCAGGGTCGCCGGAGTGGCCGAGCCCACTTGTAGGCGGAGGTTAGTATCTGCATGAACCAAAAGCCGAAAGAAAGAAACAAACGTACGGGTATTTATGAAACTCCACTCCAACACCCATATCCTTCAAGATCTTCGCCGTCACCTCTCCATACTCAAGCTTGACCACGTTATCGATATCTCCATGGCCCATGAAAAGGGGCGTTTTCTGATTTGGCCATCCCTCAGGCACCTGTTTCTTAATCTGATCGGGGGGAAGAGGCAAGTAGCAAGACAGGCCAAAGATGCCGCCTAGTTTCTCTGGGCTAGTCAGGCCAGTGACCAGCGCCATGGCACCGCCTTGAGAGAACCCGCCAAAGACGATGCGGGAGGGCTTGATTCCCTTGTCGACCTCGGCTTTGATCAGGCCGTTGAAGTATTCGCGGGACTTTAGGATGCCGGCCTCGTCACGTTGTGCGAAGAATTCCTCCATCGTCAGCTGGGGGAGTGTTAGTTCTGGTTCTTGTATACTGTATATGTAGTCGGTGGGACCATACAGAGGAAGAGAGGCTCTTGATATCGTACCATCCTGGCATGGACAGTCCGGCGTTCTAATGGGATTCATCAGCATACCACGATACAAAGTCATCTATGTATAGGTAAAGACGCACCACTGTGATGGGTATGGAGGGCGCGTTGGGAAAGACAAAGGAGACTTCATCGTACAGGCCGCGTCGACGGAAGTTTTGAGCAATCATCATCCTTCAGGAACATCAATGTGAGTTCAACCGTGGAAATATAGAGAATGCCGTCTATCATACCATCCTGCTCCACTATAGGTCATCAAATGTTAGAATGGGTTTAGAAACACCTAAAAGAAGACAAGAGGGGTCAACTGACGTGTCGCCGAGTCCATGGGCCATGATGACGGTAGCCGTGTGCCTCTTGAGGGCCGGAACCACGAACGGTGCTACAGTAGCCATTGGTGACATCAATGGGTCGATGCTGGATTGTTAGAAGTCTCAACGATGGAGAGAAGAAGGAGAAGTTGAAATACCTCGGGCAAAGTTGGAGATAAAAGACGCGATAAGAAAGTCCCTTATCTATTACTAATATCTTACTAAGTTTATCACGTGAGAGGGCGCGTCAACTAGGCGAAGGATCAGAGAAGGATTAAAGGGAAAGGGGAAGAGAAGAAAGCCATCTCTTGTTTCATGTCTTGGTTCTTATCATAAAGTACTGTTCAATATGTCATCCATCTCCAGCTATAACTAACTAACCACAGGGTATCAAAAGAGAGAGTGTGTGTGTTTTTTACAAGAGAGCAACACCACCAGCGATGGCGGCCCCGAGAACCCCCCAAGCAGCAGTCTGGATGGGCGCCGTGTTGCCAGACGGGCTGGGACTCTCACTCGGCGAACCACCAGCTCCCGAGCCATCACCATCACCAGACGAGCTTCCTGGCTGCTGTCGACCGTTGGGCGTGGACTCGTTGGCGTTTCGACGAGCAGCATCGCCCTGGAAGGGGACGGCTTCGATCCCGGTGCCGTTCTTGCAGCTGTCTGGCTTGGAGTACCTGGCCGACCCGCTGAACGTGATGTCGACGCACTGTCATCGTTAGCATGACATCACTACCATTTCAAGAGAAGTTTGAAAAAAGGGGGTCTTCCTACGTGATAGAGGCCGCCGGTGGGATCACCGTTGCTGAGAACCTGGAGGGTGGCGTCCATCCCCTCCTCCGGCCTGAAACCCAGTACTTCCTCGGACAGCTTCACCTCCGGCAGACAAAAGGAGCCCAGGCCTATCTGTCTGAAGGTCGGCAGGACGGTGATGTTGTAGTTGCTGCCGGGATTGGATCCGAGCCCCATCAGCACCTGGACGGCCGACTGGTCGTGGCCCATCTCCATGGCGATGGCTACTTTGGGGTCATCGAGAGGTATCTCGGTCCTGCTGCTGGATGGGCTGGTCGGTCCGCCACAGGGGAAGGAGGTCTGGGTGTCCTCAGTGCCGCCTCGGGTGGGAGGTGCCTCGACGTTGAAGTGGGCAGACGCGAGCGGGAGGAGGAAGAGGGCCGTGGACAGCTTCATGGCGACAATATCAGCAGCAATTGTATAAGTGGGAGAGGTGAAGTTGAAGTTGAAGTTGAAGAAGAGGAAGAGAAGTTCCTCTAATATACCACAGAGCCCTCCTTTTGCCCTAATTTCCTGATTCTCTCCCGTGCTTCCCGACCCAAAAAGGGCTACACCGTCACAGTGACTGGCGTGTGATGGGGAGGTACCTACTTCTTCACCTATTTTACGTGGACTACCAAGTACCTCTTTATATCACCCTACCACTGGAAAAAGAGGGGCCTCTGATTGGTTAGGTAATCTGCTCAATCCTGCGCAGTCACGTGGAGAAGAAGTTGGAAGTTCAGTTGATGTTGATATATACAAGAAGAGGAAGAAAGAAAGACATTAAAGAGAGAGAAAGAGTTAATGCTCGTCGAAGCGGTGGGCGAAACGACCGACTCCCAAGTCGCCCACGAAGATGCCGACCAGGATGCAGAGAAAGTAGCCGACGTTCATGGTCATCACCGCCAGCATTCTTCCAGCCTCTATCAGCATACATCTATAAAGAAGAACGGAAATAGAAGAGAAGAGAGGGAGAAGACTTACAGCAAGTAACCGACGCCGGCATTGAGGGTGACCATGGCGGCCCTGGGCAAGTCGACGCTGAACCTCCACGGCATGACTGGCGGCCCGTCGGTCCCGTTGACCACCCTGACGTTCTCCTCGACTCCGTGGGCGCTTATCAGCTTGCCCCTTTTCTCCCTCTCGTCCTCCTCGCTGCTTCTCTCCGACTCAGGCTCTGTTGATGTAGGATGTGATGACCGACCGGCGACGACGATGTATCTCCGGGCTTTGGCGGCGGCGAGGAAGCGCTGGTCCATGATCGACTTGGCCGTGAGCAGGACGCGGGCGACGACTCCGAGGACGATGAGGAAGATGCAAGTCCCCGCGTAGGCACCGCTGCTTCGGGGCGTCCAGTTGAGGGTGAAGAGCGGCGTGGCGGGGATAGTCTGGAAGACCATGGCCACCGCCGTGTTCGGGTCCGTCGAGCCATGCGAATGTGCCATCTCTTGATCTCTTTCTCTCTTTCTCTTCTGTCTATCTTGATGTTAGAGAAGTAAAGAAGTAACAAGAGTCAAAAAGAAGTAAGAGGAAGTGGCTGACTAAGTCAAAGTGAGCAGATTATTAGTCGGCAACCTTAAAGCTCTTAACCTTTTTTTAGGTGGAGCAGGGGCCATGGCTTAGGTAATCTGCTCATTTTCACTCCTTTTACTCTTGTTACTTCTTAAGGTGGATATCAACAAGATAGACATCAAGATAGACATCAAGATAGACATCAAGAGAGAAGAGAAGAGATGTCGCATAATCATGGTGGAAGCACGGCGCCGACTGGGGATGGAGTGCCGTCCTACTTTGAGATGCAGCGGATGTACTGGGCGGTCGTCGGGACGGCGGTTGGAATAGCCACGGCCTGCAACATCCTCAACAAGATAATAGCCGTCCAGAGGTGCGTTAGAAGAGAAGAGAAGAAGAGAAGAAGAGAAGAAAAGACTGACTGATGTAGATATGCGGACACGTCGAGGACGCCAGCGAAGCCCAAGTCGCTCTTCTTCAGCCTCTACGCGACCACGACGGCGATGGCCAGGGAATTCTCCTCAGCCAGCTTGGGGACGACGAAGATGGGCGGATGGGAAGTCGAGCCTCCACCGCTGGGCCGAGTCAGTCTCGCGGCGGCCAACTTCATCGCGGTGATGGTCTTCTGCTTCTACAGGCTGGACACGCTGGACAAGTGGTCGTGGGAGACGGTCGGATACAGGACTGGCTTCATG
>JANTQJ010000430.1:0-15866 GCA_032989685.1 Arthroderma sp. PD_2
CCAGATGTGTCCAAGCTTGTATCCAGTGCTGCATTGAGAGCTATCAAGGACAAAGATGGTCACTTTGCAGCCCATAATCCTGCAGAATCGTTCTACGTGGTACCCACAGCTGGTGGAATGATATCGTATGCCGGGATACTCTCTCGAGCAGAGAAGGAGGCTGTCAAGGATAGCTTGGAATCCGTTGATGATGATTTCGTCGATGCTAGTGAAAATCCTCCTTCTCCCGAAGAATTTCTACATAAAAGCTCGACAAGGCTGGATCGCAGCATAACCTTACCGTCACGAAAGAATAAGAATGATGTGCCGAGGATCTCCAAAACAGCCGAGGAACTTCATATAGAGAACGAGGCTCTGAGACATCTTTCTGACACGTTGGCGAAACGTTTACATATGTGGGAAGTCAATGCACAGTCCTCATCTTTGGCTCTTCAACAGTCTATCCGTGCCATGCATAACCAGCATGCCATCTCATCTCGTCAGACTTCCCCCACGGCTTCTACTACTGGTGAAGGTATCCCACCTACAGCTAATGCAGCAACAGATTTACGAATCAGGGAGTTACAGGAGTTGGTCACAAGCAATGAAAGAGAGTTAAGAAAGGTCAGTCATGAGAATGAGAAGCTTAGAGCAGTGGTTGAAAGATATAGAGAGCGATGGGAGAAGCTCAAGGAAGGGGCCCGGGCTAGACGCGAAGGTACTGGCAATGGGAGTGGAGTGAGTAAGACCTCGAGTAGGCCGCCCAAGGAAGCGAAGACGATAGAGGAAGAGCAAGAGGGGCCAACGACTTGAATGATTTATTCCAATATTAAGAATATATATCCTCAAATTCTACTAGACACTCAGTCTGGCTCTCGTGGCACTCCTATACTATAACCATAGTACATTGTAGAGCACTTTGCATTGGATCAATGATAGTAGGCGCTCAAATATAAACACGAAATGGTATGAGAAGTCACAATATAAAAACCGAATAGAATCAACGCATAGGACAGAAAGAGGGGGGAATCAGTAACCAGGACCACAATACGGAACGCTAGATGATAATTAAATACATCGCCTGTCACGGCTCTATAGCTGAGTATTAAAGGTATTAAGGAAATAAAAAGAACGGCGTGAACCCAAGTAAGGGGAGAGATACACAGAGAAGGAAATGTAGAAAGAAGGGTGAAAGTGAGGAGATTGTGGAAATGCAAGAAGCCACCTTTTTGATATATATATAAACACGGTCTCGGTCGTGGCCATGTAAGTCGGCTTAAAAAATGTGCAGATACCGAAGGCCGACCTCTGGGATTCTTCTGTATTACGGGAGGAATGGGCGGTTGGAAGTACCATCGGGGTTGTTTTCGACGGGTAGCTTGCCCTTTGATCGACGGCCACCGAGACTCAAGTTTCCGCCAAAGCTCAAGAGGCCGCCACTCCACGAATCGCTCAGACTTCGAATACGTTGCCGATCACCTGGTGAAACCCCAGGTTCTGTCGTGGAGGCTGATCGCGATATATGAGGCGGGTTTCCAGGACAGGCGAGCATGCCAGTTGCCTCATCTTCAACTTCAGTCACAGGGTGAGGGTCCAGCGCAGGGTCTAGGTAAAGAGGGATCCCAGGCCGTACCTTTCCCTTGGATCTATGCCTGGAGCTTCCACGCATGCTTTTTAGGTGTTGTTGGGGAGATCCTTCTCCTCTTCGTAGTGAATCAGCCACTACTGCGCTTAGCCCGCCGGATAACGGTGGTAGAAGGGGACCAGGTGAGAATCGAGACAGAGAGTTTCGATTTGCTGAGCCCGAGACACGCAACGATTGTCCAGGTAGTTGTCGGTTACTAGATGGCTCTGCTCTGGTGGGCGATCGCCGACGAGGGCTACCTTGTGGTGTCTGTGGCCCGCCTCGAGAAGGCGAGCCTGTGGCGCCAGGAGCAGAGGGGAATTGTAAGACTACATTTGTCGGAGGTGGGTATACATCCGGGTTATGCGCCGGTGTAATCTGACCGTTGTAGTCTGGTTCTCCTCTCTCGTGGGTAGGTGTGGCCCAGGGGTTGCTGGAGGCAGGGAGCGGCGAGGGGTTCAAGATAGAAGACGAACTTGAAATAGGGGGTAGTAGTGAGCCGGGCGAGGTAGATATCTGAACACGCGGCGTCTGCTGTCCCTCCTCGCCTTCAGACTCGCAGTAAGCTTCTTCAAGGCTTTCAAGCGAACGCGAGGGGGAAGGCTTTGTATTCGAACCTCGGCCGGTGGTATCAGTACTTTGTCTTTTGGGGACCGGTGCACCGTCTTGTTGCCAGTCAACGTAATCCCTGTATGGTTCGCCATTGTGCAGGCCAATTGCTTCTTCCTCGTCGCTCTCTGACTCTGAATCATCTTCCTTCCGGACCCTGCCACTGGTGATAAGATAAACAGCAAAGAAAGTCAGGGCACAACCGCCAACAAACTTTGAAAACCGTTCTATAGTCGCAGACTCAAAATCACGGTATAATATAGCGCTTCCCATGATGACCGATAAGGTAAAAAGCACAAACTGTGTTGGAATCACCTGTGTCGAATCAAAGTGTTGAAGTGCACGGTTGATGTATCGAATTTGCATGATAGCACTGGACACTAGGACAGCGACAAGAACATAGGTTATGGGAAATGTAATTGCGTGCCAGAGGGTGTATGAGAGTAGGGAGGATACACCCTTGGTAGACAGAGCTGTATAGCCACCTATATAGCACTCACGTTAGCCTAGGTATAAGGGTAAAACGGATACTGGGGCTTCTCACCAAATAAACCAACCAGCCCGATATCTATCAGGATGGTCTTCCGCCCATACTTTCTGCTTATTGACATTAAGCCAATAATCAACACACCAGTGGCCCCGAGATAGGTTTCGAACTCCCAACGCGTAATCATACCCCAAATCTCATGCGGACCGATCTTAGTTTCCGATGTTTTGGCACTCAATACAACGATAACAGCTCCCGCAACCGCAATTACGACTCCTAAGAAATCTCGTTGGCGGAATCTCTCCTTGAGCAGAAACGGTGCAATCACACAGTTTGACACGAGTGCGACGACTCCCAAAGGTGATACAATGGAAGCTGGAGCGAAGCCGTAAGCTAGGAAATTACCAGCCTCCCCCACCGTCATCAGTACGATGCCACACCACCAGTATGACGAGCGGAGATAAGATTTTCTATCAATGCCTGCAGTACTTTTCTCAAACGAGGTAGCTGTCTGGTCTGAGAGAAATGAGCTTTGTAGTGGATCGTCTGTCTCTTCGTTGCCTGAGCCCCCAGCCGGTCCGCTTCCACCAGCCTCAGCTCGACTTCCCCGGGTTTGCGCATTGGTATGGTCGTATCCGTTGACTGGCGCATCGTCTTCTCTTCTGCCCTCCTCCGGATTATCAGTATAGGCTGAAGTATCGATACCTGCCTGACTATCACCAGGCACCCCATCCACCGTCCCATAGTTGTAACCACTCGCCCGACCATTCGGCCTGGGAGACGACCGCTTCCACTCCGCCCTCAGTCGCAGTATATTCCCTTCATATTCCCGCTCAATACGAACATGGGCGTATCGCTGGATATTTAAAGCAAGCGAAATAAGGACGTTGCCAACGATGGCCGTGACTATGCCGATAGTAGAAGACCACTCGCTGATGGGGTCTTTCCCGTGCCCGCCATCTGGCTTCCCGGTGGAAAGTATGAAACCATCATCGGCGGCGAGGGAGGGCTGGAGTAGCGAAGATGCGATCGCTGTGGAGGAGACCTGCTCGACGATAACGGAGAGGAAGATGGCGACAAGCATCGTCACAGAAGAGAAGCCCGCTAGCTTCGAATTCCGTACTCCGTTGCTATCTTGTAGATATAGTTATCCTGGCGTTTGAAGTCTGATTCCGCACTCTGGTCGGACCTGGCTGTCGTAACTAGCCTGCGCCTCCTGTGGCTTCTTGTGTGAGAGCTCTGAAGAGCCTACCACATATAGCGGGAAGAGATGAAGCCGCTGTCAAGCCTTCATGTGCTCTCGGGCGATCCCAGGGTCGGATCCCAGCCGTTCAAACTAGTTTCTATCGATAGTAAATAGAGAGAGAAAGAGATGCTGCGTCGATAGACTGCCGACTTTTCAAGGGTGACTGATACACCTGTTCATCGTACCGGGAGAAGATGCTGCGCCTTCGTTGCGCACGCCAGACAAGAGAGCAATGATATACGAAGGGAGATGCTGGAGTTGGAGGGTGAGATGGTCGGGATGGCTGGAATTTTGGTCGCGCGCCGGACCAACCAGAAAAGGGCGCTGAAGTCACTAAAATTCAGTGGAGTCCCGCAAGCCTGCCGCAAAGCAAAGAGGAAGATGAGAAAAAAAAGGGGAGCTTCGCCACGGTTAAGCTACATATCTCGAGGTCAAGAGGTTTTTGGCTGGATGGAAGCTGTGTATCCAGTGCTCTTTACCTGTTTACAGCTATTTATCTTCGTCGCCGGGAGAACTATTCACATATTTACTTGCAGTGGCGCTCTTTTTGCCCCTTTACATATACTTTTCTAGCAAACTCGAGTTTATTATGGAGATAGTAAACACATTGTATAAAAGTCGGGATATAGATATATTTTAACAAGGGTATATTCAATAATCGAAATTTAATTCGGAGTTTTCCCCAGCCGATGCACCAGTTATGCGTCCCAAGAAAGATACATACGCCCACTACCTTTGTAAACGCCATGATTCAACCAGGATAAGGCTAAGAATAGCTATCAGGTTAATAATCCCTCTTTATCCTCTTCTTCTCTGGCCCTGGCCTTTTTGATTCCTCTTCATCGTCGCTCAGTTCGGCGTAAATGGTCTTTGGCTGGGTGTGCTTCCACGCATGCGTGAATATCGGCTCCTTCTCAGCTGCCTCGGCGTACTTGAAGAGTGCCTCGCGAGGATCTTCGTCTCTCATCGAGCTGAGCGGGATACTATCCTTGATATGCTTCTCGTCAGGCTGGCTTTTAGCGAATGGGGTTTGAGCAGGTATGTGAGGACGACGAGGATCCCTTGACCGACCCGAAGCCGTGAGTCCGACGGTAGGATGCCTGCCAGCAAAGGTGGTGGCCGCTGAGATCCCGCTGCCGCTGACGATACCCTCACCCGAGAAGCCGAGAGAGATATCAGTAGTGAAGTTCGGATCGTCATCGACGTGTCGTCTCTTCGGTGCCTTGGACATAATCATAAGTGCGCCGTTGCGTGAAAGTGACGGGTTATATAGCAGATGTGTTTCTGCATTAGCAGATCCCGTAACGATCTGGTTGAGCTTTTCGTGCCAGAACACGGAGATAAGAGGTGAGTCCGGTGTTATTAGGGTGACTATTTCGGGCTTGAGGGTGGCTGGATTCAATATGTGTAGATGGCCGGTTTCAGAGCCAGTGACAATGTTTGCTCCGCTGGGAGAGAATTGTATGTTCGAGGTAGGATAGAATTTCGACCCAGACAGATGCGAGACTGTCGTTATCGGTTGTTTGAACTTTCTGGTATCCCACAACTTGATCATGTCATCCCCTCCCTTCGTAACTACCAGTCTCCCATCTGGACTGATATCCAGCCCACTCGTCCAAGTGCCTTTCGTATGCGCATCTTTAATCTCACTGCTGGGTCGTGTGTATGGTCCATCACCTCCCCACATTACCAGACTTCCATCAAGAGCACTAGCTACCAGTGCATTGGGTCCACCTTGCGTGGGCGATGCCCAAGCAACAGTAGTCATCCTGCTCCTCCCCGCAGACCCTGCAGCTCTTGACCTGTGTACGATGACCTCCTTCTGACTTCTCGGATCATTAACATCCCATATACGTAACGTGCTATCCGTTCCAGCCGTTACACAGAGGTTATAATCTGACGGGCTCCAAGTTCCGCAGGTAATTTCGGAGATGTGGCCCTTTGTATTCTTCATATCACGGAGGTACATGTCTCCCTTCACAAACTCTGCCAGAGTATCTCCGTCACGACTGAGAATCTTCGCTTGTGGCGTGGCCGACACGACCAGTACTTGGCTGGGGGAAATAGGGTTGAACTTCGCGACATGGACAGGATGTATTTCGGACGATGAGGCGGCGTTCTTCCTGGCGGCTGGCTCCACGGATTTGAACGCCCGTAGTGTAGACGGCGTTAAGGAGGCAAAATCGTGAAATTTGACAGTACAGTCCGTCGATCCAGTTATCATTCGAGAACCAGCTGTGTCGAGCGTTATCGAAGTGACAGCTCGTTCATGTGTTTTGAAGACAAGGTTATGCGAAACCGGGAATTCGTCATCGTCTGAATCATCTGAATCCGAGTCTGAATCTGATTTTGACCCAGCATCCTCTTTATCTTCAGCAGTTTCATGAGATGGGCTAGCCGGGTTCTCTATTGCTCGCGCGTTAGGCGTCTCGACTACCGCTGTCCGCTTCGTTCGATCAATCTGAGTCTTAATATCTGCGTCCTTGGTCTGCTTCCCGAAGCCGCTCGGAAAGAATTTCTTAAACTCATCCTCATCAAATCCGTCCATGGTTAAGTTGGTGTTCTGGCTGTAGAAAGATAACTGAAGCTGGGATTTCCTTCGCCAGAAAGAAAGCAGGAAGGAACTTGCCTTGTTTGTCCTGTTTGCCGCCAAAATTTGCTTAGCTTATGGGCACGTGATGCGCGTCTAAAGAATAATAAGGTTATGGGGCTTAACCATATAAGCGCCGGGGACCCACTTCTGGCGCTTATCTACTTATTGAGCGCCAGTTTCTAATACACTTCCTGAGAGAAGATCTTCTTTGCCCAGAGTATTACCTCACATTCCCTTTTTTACGGCCGCCTGTATATCTAGCTCTATATCACAAGAGCCTGTTTATGTAAAGTCCGCTGTAAATTAATCAACTAACTAGTTACTTGCGGCTTTATAATTTATAAACGAGAAGTGCATTGTCGAATTATGACGCCTTTGAACTTTTTATATACACGAGATTAATACCAAATTTACCATCGATACTTAGCATTGTTCTGAAGAAATCGGTATGCTAGCTTCCTCAATTTTCAGGCTCTCGCTAAACTTTAACGCTTCGCCCCTTAGTTGGACTCATTCCATTTGATGGCTACTCGCGCGGCCGAAGGGTGACGATCCAATGATTCTACCTCATGCAGTAGAGGGAGATTGGAGTAAGGCACCTATATATAACATCAGTAGAGGTAGATAGTAAATTCTCGGTCATTTATCGCCCATACCTCCATCCACATGGATTGTTTCTCCGTTAACGAAGGTACCAGCACGGCTGCCAAGGTACAAGACAGCGCTAGCTATATCGGACTCCTGACCAGTTCGACCTATTCACTTGTTTAAGTCTCTAATGTTTGCTAAGGTTACCAGTAGAAGCGAACAGCCATACCTGCAGGAAACTTTTGACCAGCTCCCTCAAGTTTTGACTTTTGATCCTCGTCAGAACCCCCAGCGGTCATTTCACTTGGGAACAGACCTGGCTCAATACAATTTACCCGGATACGGAGTGGGTGTAGGGTAAACGCAAGCTGCTGGCTTAGATGAGTGAATGCTGCCTTGCTTGCTGCATAGGCATATTGGCCGGATGAGTGCGTCTTCATTGTTCCAGAGATGCTCGAGATGTTTATGACGGAAGACGAATGTCCAGGGACCTGACGTCTGCCTTTGTCCAGCGCGGGAATAAGTCTTGCTGTGAGGAAATGATGAGATGTCAAGTTTGAGGTCAACGTTTGTTGCCAAACTTCTCTTCCGTCTCCCTCAAGCCACGAGCGTACGGACTCAGCGGAAGAGTAGTCGACAGATGATGCCTGGCTTTTCTTTTCCGCCTCTAGGGCTACCCCAGCGTTATTGATGAGGATATCGATCCCATTTGGCTCTTGAGTTTCCAGCTCCTTTACGAGGTTTTCAACATCTTCAGAACTATTGATATCCGCTTTGATACTAAAATAACAGCCGTCAGTATAGTACCCCAAACTCCAAGTTTTTCTCTGATGATCTTCATACCCAATGATTTTTCCCGGTCCAGATTGCGAGTACTTCTTTGCGACCTGATCCAAGACTTCTTTACGGCGGCTGACAATATACACTCGTGCACCACCTGCCAAAAGCCCTTGGGCAGCCATCAAACCAATGCCAGATCCGCCACCAGTCACCACTGCGACAAAGCCACTGACATCGAAAAGTGAACTTGGAGCGAGATCCTGTGTAGAAGTCATTATATATATCAAGATATGAGACTTCTGTGAGTCTGAACTATAATAAATGGGATAAGAACAAAACGCTTCGGGTTAAACTAAGCCTGTACACATGCACAAACTCCAAAATATATATGTATCGGGCTCGGTGAGAGATGAGGTCATAGGGTTTGTAATGGCAATATGCTGTCATCGAGGTCATAGGAGTTTATAATAATATGCCGTACCTTGCTCAAGGGCTTTCAGCTGATCAAACCCCCTTCTAGATGTAAAATCCGTTTCCATTCAGTGATATAGATGCCGAATACCGGGCTTGAAACGATACGAAGCAAGGTTAGAGGCTGGATTAGCTTTGAAGCAAATCTGCTGATCTAGAATTAGTGCTAGTCTGACTGTCTTATTTTCTTCATCGACTTCCCGGCAATGGTCAGGCTTATGCATCAACTTTGGGCTTTGTTATTTAAAACTACGTACAACCTCATTTCTAGAGGAGGCGGACAAGCTTCCGGCTTTGAACAAGACCTGCTTGCCTCCTAATTTCAAGACATAAATTTAATTTAGCGAGTCGAAATACACCTGCCCAACTACTCAACATCCAGCCATGTTTCGAACATTATACCTTGCAACTGATACCTGACACCTGATATCCCCCATCAAAGCGTGCTAAAGGAGAGACAGTTGGCTTCCGGTCAATTCATTCGGCCGCTTCACGGAAAACCAGTGAACTTATAGGCGTCTACAGTAAGTTTCTGCTACTTTTGACAAAGTATAGCGAACAAGCCTTTTATTTCTAAACAGACCTTCCAGAGGAAACGCACGGCTTTGTGTACTTCGGAGAAAGTCATGTTCGAGTTCATTTGGAGTAAGCGGAGGACGGAGGCGATATATTCTCAAAAGGAGCGCCATGTTGCTCAGGCGTTAGGAACAAACAGTATGTTTGCAATGCGATGAATCAAATCAAGGATCTAATGTTTTCATCTCAGAGCAGGAGCCATTAGGCGTAGACCCAAATGTGAAGCAGGCACATTTCCCCTGTAGGGCCTGCAGGAATTATAAAGTGGAGTGTGATCGGAGCTATCCTCAATGCGCACATTGTTTTCAAGAGCAGATACTATGTTTTTATACCCGCAAGCTGAACCGCAAAAGAGGCAGTATTTAATCATATATATATTTTAATTTCAAATATGTTAGGCTAATCTTTATACTCAGTTCACTTTATAACTAGATGCCACGGCCGGATGCCATCCCACTCTTTTACCCTGTTTCACTTGCACTTTCCCGCCGCAGATGATCCTGATTCCAATCCACCTTTTTGAGCAGCTTCTCTCTCTTGGTTACTTTCTGCGTCGGAGGACAGTGGTGAGGCTTCATTCCCCTACGAGATAAAACTCTCAGTCTGAATAGAACAGGAGAAACCATATTGAATATCAACTAACCTGTTCATCAGGGTTCATACCAGCCAACCCTTTGCTGTGACTTTCTTGCTCGTTTTCCTTAGCTATATTTGCTATTCTTTGTGGGCGAGTAGCAAAATAGGCCGGGTTGGTGGTATTGCTGGTCATCTTGCTTGACCGGTTATATTTGGCGGAGTTTCTTCAATTTATCACAGACATATAGTAAAAACTATAGACATCAAAAATAAGAGATAACATGGTGCAATAACCAAAGAGTGGATAATTTGAATTACCAAGGCAGCCATGCAGCCATTATTTATCCTAGCCCAACCTTCTTAGCTAGCAGGTTATTTGAACAAACAACTCGCTACGTTCTGAGCTGAAGACTAGTCACGAAATATCCCGATACTAGAATAACTTGATTCATGGGTCCTTATATGGCAATAGCTTAGATACATACATTTCCTACTGTACTCTAAACAGACCCCAAGATATTATCCTCATAGATAGTGGTCGCTTTTCCAGTGTTTTGATTTTCCACCTGTATACCATTAGCTATAATCCTCTCAATTGACCTTACACAATAACTCACCTCGTAGCGGGGGTTGTCCTCGCTAGCATTAACATTGCGGCTGGCCTGAGTTCCTGGTTCAGTCAGGACAGACTTAATACAGCCGACGCTCTCAGACGTGTTCGACTCGGGGCCTATATACTCAATATCAGTATATCTCTGAACAGACAAGGGGACCGCAATACGCACCGCCCACAGGCTTGTAGCGAACGTTCTGTCCCTTTCTGTATTGAGGCATTGTAGTAGTTGTCAAAGTAGGGTGATATGGGATTTTCTCAAAAGATTTGTTGATTTGATTTAGTGAACATTACAATGCAATTGTTGCTGGCTTTATATATACAGGAAAGACAGTAGTAATACTTCTTTATGACGCCATTTCTTGAATAATCAGAACTTGATCTATAACGGCCAAAAGAATCTAGAAAGAGAGTTACGTCAGAGTACTTTTGAATAACTACTATTATGAGGTCACATATACGTAATAAAGTAATTATTTCTTATTCAAGATACCCGATATAGTAGATTTTTACTCAAGCCTAATGTATGAAGTCATATTTTCTAGGAAGGTGACTTGTAAAATGGCGTGGTGCTTCCATTAGGATATGAGGCATGTCTTTCTAAGAGAATCATAAATAACTCAACTCAAATCAAGCAATAAGACAATCTACAATATAGGCTTTTAGAATATGACGTACTGTAGGGCTAAAAATAAGCTGTCATTACAAGAAACGTCAATCGGTAGGTGCCGATTCTGTTTATAGATATATGTTATACGAAATCGTTATGCTTGTACCAATTCAACGCTCAGCTCTCAATATGAATACTGCAGAGGCAATGCATGGGATTATAGTTTCGCCTTAGTTATATGCTAAGAATAAATAGTAAGTTAACTAAGTAGTACGGAGTAAAGAAACGGGAGATCTAAGCTCCAACATTAGCTAGCTTCTAGAGATCCTTCGCGTGCTTCTAGAATATCGCATTCCACCCCATTCTCCTCGGCAGTTCTTGTACTGCCTCGCCATCAATAATAGCTCTTTGCCCGGTATCACGGATTAATAAAGCTTGGAAACTGTTTGGTGGTTTTGCATTATTTCTTCCCATGGCAAAATTTACCCCTGGTTGGATTCTTCGATGGTCCACTAGGATGAAGTCAATTGCTGTGGCATCTATTTTCTGTTTTGCTTGCGCAGTCTAGGCTGATTATAACGTCATTACGCATATACAAAGCTTTAGAGTGAGGATTACCTTCTGTCAACTTATCAAACTCTAATTCTTGTTGCCATCAAGTAATGTTGCTTTTTTGGCTCAACATCTAACAAGTGCATGGGCTAGTTATCCAAGAGGTATCACGAACTACAACTACAAGCAAAAGAAAATCGAAATTGTGGAGGCTTCTTCTCACTTTTTAGAATTCTAGCCTTTTCCCATTTCCTCCTGAGATGTGAGATGTTTCTACGAAATGGGAGACAGTAGTCGTCTCACTTGTACTGTGAATAGAATTTTGTGTAAGATGGAGCTTCATTATAGACTTTACCATACCTATTTTCGAAATGATCGGATTCAATGAAAGATTCGTGATTTAAGTAGAAAGCAGCAAGCACCATATATTTACCGAAAAATATTCTCCAAACCAATCCGCCTAACATGTAGCTATGCAATTCTCACTTAGTCGACGGGTTAGGGCTTATTTTTTTATCGGGGAATTTACGGAAGAGATCGGCCAGGTGATCGATTGGGGCGGCTAGGAGACCGATTGCAGTTTCAAATGGGGGTTTGTCGGGGGCACTTGGATGGGATCGACTAGGGACGAATGCCTTAGTTCTATCAAAAGAGGTGGCAAGCGCCTCACTCTTGTTATGTGCAAGAGCATTTTCGAGTTTCACCAGATCCTCTCCCTCTTCCTCACGGATATGCTGGGAGAGGTTGCCCATCAGGTTTTTGATCGTGGATTGGAAATCTGGATCTGAAGGCTTCATGTTTTGAAAGATCTTCAGCTGTTCTTTCACCTAGGAGAATAGGTTAAGACTCACTCCTCTGCAGTTCTTTCTGGAATTAACATACGACTTGATGCTCCTGACGGTCTTTATCTGCCATCGCTTTTCCATTTTCAATATGTTCTTCGAACGCAGGGTAAACAACGAGCTCCTCTCCGATGGAGTGGCGGGCTAATTCCCAGGTAAATTGATTTTGGTATCGCACTTGCTCCTCATAGTCAGATGAGTTGACAATCTTGTCGTAACTTTCCTCAATTGCTCGATGGTCTGATTTTATGGTATCAGATATTTTTGCCATATTGGATCGAGTGGACAGCGGAAATGACGTTGCGGCAATGTTTGGATATAAAAGGCTGGGTCTTGTATGCCTCAAACTGATACTATGTTCGCGTCGTTAGAATTAATGAGCTTCCCAACCACTAATCGGGTTTACAAACCCCAATGTTAGTCGTTTCGAAGAGCGCAGGCCAGCTAGGCTAGTTGCAAAGTTAGATCGGTGGTTGTATAAGACAAAGAGTATAACGTACATAGATCCAGTATAATAAGGCATTCCGACATTCTAGCAATTGGAGCAAGCGAATATTTATAAAAGGCGAGAGAATGACAAGTTCAAATATAAACCCCTTTTAGATACAGGGTATATTTCTCAATAACGTCACACATGGCCGATACTGGTTTCACCCGATATTGTAAGGTTGGAGAATCGGCTTCGTAGCAAGCATTGCCGACCGTGAGGAGCCAATAGTTATCGTGGTTTTACTAAGTGTGTAAAGTATGGCCATGGGGCGCGTAAACAGAGTATGGAATCAGAAGGGATAATGGCCTAGAAGTAGCAAAAGATGATGTCATGCCTGCGTCATGTCAAGGGAAACACTACTTAAGGCCCTCGAGAGGAAAACATGATCCTGATTCTCTGAGCCCTCCTGATGGCCAAAGCTAATGGGATTGGGTGCGCATTCGGCTACTTGAATCCAAGTCATGATTCATTCATTGATTCTGAACTAGAAGTTGAAGTGACGTCATTTAGCCTAAATTGAAGGTACTCAATTCTAGTTTACCTACTGATCCATACATGTATCAGGGCGCGCACTTACATATATATTCGGGCGAGTTCGATAACTGCAAACTGGCCTTTCAAAATCTAGCAGCTGACTCCTTGAGAGTTGCTGCAGTTGCGAGGAAGTAAGCCCAATGGCACGAAATATTTGTATCACCGCTGCTGATGGTCATACCGGCCATCTCATCACAGAGTTTCCTCCCAGGGATCCAGTTTTCAGAGAAAGGTCGATTCTGTGGCTGGGTTCATGCTGAATCTTAGTGCAGAACGCTGTAAAACAGCTGGGGAAAACCGGCGCACAGGGTGTGTATGATTATCTGTGTTTGTAGAGCCGGATTGTAAGCGGAGAACCTCTTACTCTATGCCCCTGAGGTTAAAGAGGAGGGTGGCCTGCCTATACCCATTGGCAAAACGTTTAAGCTTGCGCCAATCGCTTTGGGAGTAGGTATATCAAGAAGATATATCATGGTCTTGGATACTGGATATGCTAATGCTGGTATAGGATGTGGCTCAGGTTGAGATCCAAGTACGAAGTATTGACTGGCAAAGAAAAACATGGCTTCAGCGATTCCCATCGCGGTCAACTTATCGTCCTCACTGTTATGTGGAACCCTTGGTCTGTTTCAAGCGGCAATCTCGCTGGCACAGACTAAACCTCTTTACTAGGGTGCTCGTGTCAAAGTTGAACAAGAAATGAACTGAACGATGAGAGAGGAGATACGAGCTTGTAGGTACGTAACCGATTTGTTAATGATATCTTGTTGATAATGAGATGATATCTTCGTAGTGGACGAGGAAGTCTCTCATCAAAGGGTTAAGGCCCGAGATCTGACTAAGCAATCAGTCTCTTGGCATGTCGCCAAATCCCTGTAGATCTTCTCGACAGATATAAAAAGGGGGCCGAGTTGACCTGTTCACCTAGTTAAGATTAGAGCGATAATTATTACATCTATTAACTATCCACAAGGTAGTGAATTAATTATCCACTCCGTTTTTACCTACTACAAGATAACCCGTTCAAGAGAAGGAAGCCCATGATACAGGATAATTTTCAGCAGATACCTTGTGCCGAGGTGAATTTTTGGCATCTAACTCAAAAAACGATCTGTTAGGAAACCGGTAGCTAGCGCATAGACACTCTTGTGGAAGATGTCGATGATTTGTTCACCAACGGGCCATGTCCTAGACAGTCGTTCGATTAGCCGCAAGTCACTTGAAATTGTAGGAAATACTTACCATGGTAGAGAACCAACGCCTGTCCAATTTTCCAAGGTTTGATCGATTGCAAGACGGATGCCGACGAAAATGAAGGTCGCAAAGGGGCCTTGCACCCCATTGATGCTCATTATGGCCCTGACGATTCCAGCTGCCGCACCCTGTCCGTAGTGCATGGCCATGTTTAGCGGAAACATGGCCTTTTCCGGTCTGGGCGCGAGGCCAAATAGATGCTGCATTGTATACCCGGGAACGAGTGAGTTCGGTCGAGAGGTGAAATACTGCTCGATTTTCTGACTCAGAGTCATTCTAATGCGCTGTTAGTTCTCTATAATGCACAAGAGCGATTAGTTGGATGATATCAAGTTGTTCACGTACGCTGCCACTCCCGCAACTCCTGCCCCTAATCCATAGATGCAAAGGCTACTGAATGAGGTATTAGGCCTTTGATGCTGAGGAATTCCAGAACGCGGAGACATAATCGCGTTTGAATCCTTAATATTTGGGAATCGGACTCGATATCTGTACTGTTTCTGCGGCTAAAAATTGCGAATTAGCTGAAAACGCAAGAGCCTCGATTCAATCTCTTCGATGCTGAGCAGCAAAACCCTTCAACGCAAGCCTAGGCTTAATCAAGGGCCTTTTTTCCTTGATATATAGGATCAATATGATCACGCAATCTTTGTCACTTCAAACAAAAGTCCCGTCATGATACTAGTATCTATCAGCTCGTGTGGCGATCCAGCTAGGCTGATGCTACATCATCTCTACGTCATAGGACAGTCCAACACTTAGAAAGAAGGTCCTGCCGCCAATGAGCATCTAGGTATTTATTTTGCTTCTTTTGATCCCATATTCGACAATCGGCGCTGGCTAGATTAGTTCATCATGACGCATCCACGTCAAGCAATTGGGCCAACGGCTGGGGCCATGTAAACAGGCCCCTAGGCCGCATAGCTGACCTCTTTATTTCAAGGCGCGAATGATGGCCCTTCAATACTTGCTGAAAGTCTAGCAGAAGCATAATAAAGTAGAAAGTGAGCCGATGATATGAGTATACAATGACCCTTGGACCGGCAGTCGGGTCAATTGGTTACTATAACCAACCAACGAGTTAACTAGTAAGTGTCAAAAATAACTATTATAAAGCCTCTTTTCTGCCACCTAACTGGCTCAATGGCAGGACTTTGACAAGTAGTTATCATTATTTGTAAAATATAGTAATGGTTAACAATATATCTCTGCTAAAAACTTGAAGGTCATTTTTCTTTTCATTTCTACGAATATATATGATAATAAGAGGCCTGTGGTATATTGATATATTGCTTCCAACTTCGCTGTCCCAAGTATACTTCCATTCGCTAGCTAATATCTAGAATGGCAGAGGTATTCGGCGTCGTTACAGGCGCGGTGACTTCAACAACTGCGTCGATACCTTTAAGAATATCTAGATGAGGCTGGATAACGCGGAACTT
>JANTQJ010000431.1:0-15856 GCA_032989685.1 Arthroderma sp. PD_2
TTTCTGTGAGTGTGCGAGAGAGCGAGAGGGAAGTGCGGCAGTTGGCGGGCGACTCCGCTAGTCGCGGCACCGCAGCAGGGCCCATGGGCGGTCGCAGCCAGTAAGAAGGGCGAGAGGGCAGCGAGGAAAGCGAGGAAAGCGAGACAGGGACCCTGAAGGGGGCTTAGGGGGGCTTAACTAAGTCTAGCGGCCTTCGGGGGCTTGGTGCTTGGTGCTTGGGGGCTGGAGGTTTGGCCAATAGGGGCACGCAGGAGGACGCGCCAGGGGTGGAGGCCTTGCATGGGTTACTTGACCTTGCTGGGGCTTAGGGGGGGGGCAGGGGAGAGGAAAGAAGGGCAAGGGCCTAAAGGGCGGGGCCGGGATGCCCCGGGAGCGCCGGCCATGCACGCATCGCGCGCCGAGCACCCTTGAACTGCGACCGACCTCTTCGCCTGCGCTTCCTCCTTCTCGCTGGCCGTCCCCCGAAGCCAGCGCCCTGAACCACTAAGGAGCGACAGCGCCCCCCTAGAAAGGAACGGCCGCCTAGAGTTCGCCCCCCTCCCTCCCTCCCCCCCATGCGCGATCCGCCCAGCCGCCCACCACCAACCATTAGGCGGTAAGCACCTCCCCATGCTGCCGCCCGTCCAACATCTTCGCTCGCACCCTCTTAACGCTGTCCACGCCCAACCGTCGCCCGCCTGCCCGCCTGCCGCCCTGCCCCGTCTCTTTCTCTTCTCCTCCGGCGGTTGCAGCTCGCCCTTCACTAGCGCCGTCTGCTCGCCCTTTTTGCCCATTCTCGCTCGCCCTCGCTTTCCCCCATCCTCCTCTCTCCATCTTCCCTCTGTCCATCTCTCTCCCTGTCCTTCTTCCCTCCCCCCATCGCGTCTATCTCGCCTCTCGTCTACCTCTCGTCTACTCTCTCTTTCTTGTCTTCTCTACTTTTTGTATACCCTTTTGTCTCGAACCATCGCATACATGGACCCCTCGTCGACAGAGTAGCCTCGTAGTCTCTGCTTTCATCGCAATCGGGGGACCAACTTTTCTCGTCGCTTGTCACCACTGCCCTCGCCAGAATCGCATCCTCTCGCTCCTCTCCCACCACGGAAGAGGCCCATCTCCAAACACCTTCACTACTCGCCCGTGCAAAGAATTAAAAATAAAAAAACCGCCATGTCTGTCGTCGCACCTGCGCCGTTGCCCAGCGGCAACCGGGACATCGCGGCTGATGCAAGCCCCGAACAGAGCCCGTCCAGCTTCACCGCGGTCAACGGCAGAGACCGCTCGGCCTCGCTCATGAACGGACAGCCAGACGTGCGTCCCTCGCCCGTTCGCGATGAAAACAACAGCAGCGGCGGCGCCAATAATAATAACACTGCCGCCAGCAATGGCGCCAACCTGCCTCACGACAAGCCAGCAAGCGCGGCCGGGTCTCGTGACACGCCCGTTGACCAAGCAGAGGCCGCTTCAGCTCCAGACACCAACAACACCACAACCGCCAGCAACAACAACAGCAACAGTAACAGTAACTCCGCCAGTTCAAACAAGCGCAAGCGATCCAGTATAGACAGTCACCACGTCGAACTCGCGCCCCGAAGTCCAGGTCCGGTGGCTGCGGACCAGTCTCACCCACCAACCATCACCAATGGCAACTCGGAGCACCACCACCATCAGCACCAGCAGCAGCAGCAACAACAGCATCACCAGCAACAACAACCATATACCAGTGTCGAACGCCCGGACGAAGCAAAGTCAAATTCTAGCAATGTCGGCTGGGACTACGACTCCCAGTCACAGATGATGAACAACTCACGACACTCCAAGCAGCAGCAGCAGCAACACATGGACCCTTCCGATGCTCAACTCGCCGAGGCCCTGCAGCGCGAAGTTCAGAGCGAGACCCCGTCGGAAAATGCATCCACAATGGACATGCAAGGTGGCAATTCGTCAGGTCATATGCAGAGTCAGTCTCCCAGTTCGTCTCAGGTCGCGCCAAAGCGTAAGAGGGTCTTTAGCAATAGAACCAAGACCGGATGTATGACATGCCGGCGAAGGAAGAAGAAGTGCGACGAACAGCATCCATCATGTAAGCCTTCCCACTTTGTTCTTTTCTTTCTCAAGACCACCTACAACCTTAAATTACTCGTATTCTAACGATCTATGCAGGCAACAATTGTATTCGCGGTGGCTTCCCTTGCGAGGGCTACTCGGTCCGCAGCACCTGGCAGAAACCATCTCAGAACAAAGGCCCCATTCCACTGCAGTCCAAGGATCGGTATCCAGAACCTCCAAGCCTGTATATGCAAGACATGAGCCCCCAGCGTCATGACTCGAGAATGGGCGGCCCAATGCTACCCGACGGAAGCAAGACACGGCCAGTCTCTGTTGACGACAACGACAGAGCGCAAGCCTACATGACCAGCCCTAGCGGCACCGTTGCTCGCGTAGCATGGCAAAAGGGCTCATGGCAAGCTGCCAACCACCACATGATGCAAGACTCTGCTCCGAAGCTTGAATATCGAGATGGCCCCGTGATCGCCGATATATCGCGTCCTGAGCCTCCAAAATCAGACTACCACCACTCTCACAACAACGCCAACAACAACAGCAGCAGCAATAACGCTAACAACGCTTCCAATAACACTCATCAAAAACCTGGCATTCCCGTCTTCCAGTCCAACATGGAACCACGCCCGAACCACGCTCCCCCTCCCCGCGTCGACACAAGCAGCTACCCAACTCAGGCCCGTCTCGCCTTGAGTAGCATGGAACCCCATGTTCCCTTTGAAGGCGGCAACGAGAAATCCGAGAAGGAAAAAATGCTCAGCGGCGAACAATACCGTCCATTCGACCCCGAACTCGTCCGCGACCGTGAGCAATGCAAATCCGCCCTCTGGCGCTTCACTAATGCTGGAAATCCCCTCTACGGCATCAGCTCGGCCGAAAAAACCCGCCTTCTCACCCAGATTCTCCAGCCGGCGACGATCGAACCACCACCAGACGCTCCTCCACCATCAACCAGCACACCGACTGGATCTCTCGGGCCAGGCGCCATTCTCGAATCGCCCTTTAATTGCCACTACGGCTATAACATCAACATAGGCGAAGATGTGCTTATCTCTGAAAACTGTTTCTTCGCAGACGACTGTTCCATTAATATCGGCGCTCACACCTGGATCGGTCCAAATGTCACCATCCTCAGCTCAATGGCTATTGGAAGTATGCAGGAACGCAAGGGTTCGCAAAGCAGGTATCAGGGTCGACCCGTCGTCATCGCAGAGGACTGCTGGATCGGCGCGGGATGTACCATTCTGCCAGGTGTCACGCTCGGGCGTGGCGCATATATCGCCCCTGGCGAAGTGGTCCGTTCGCAGATCCTGCCATATGGCTTTCAGGGATTGAAGCCAAATTACCCTTAAGCCTCATCGTGCTCCTCCATATTATACTCCAGCTTGATTTTACGTATATACTACTTATCTTTTTTCTCTCTTCTGCTTTTTTCATGCTAGCCACGACCGCTTAAAAAGCTCAAAGGGGTGAAAAAATCGGCCAATGGCAATTGCATGCTCTGGGTCATACCTGTTTCTTCATCACATCCTGTCCGATATACTCTTGGTTTTCTCTCTCCCCATTCTCTTTCTATCGTGTCCCTTTGACCTATACTTGCTGGTGAGCATACTTTTGTTTACTCTCACCTTTTTTTCTCCTTATGCTCTTCTTGGTTTATGGCGTTTATGAAAAGGGCGTTTGTTTTATTTCTGTAATGTGTTTATGTATCGTAGTAGTCCCCCTTGTTACTCACAAGAAATTATAGTCCTGGTATGTTCTACTATCTATATTCGTCAATTTTCTTTATTCCCGAATCCATCCCAGCATTCGTATGATCATTAGTCCTTCCTAAACATGCACTCTTTTAAGACTCCAACCAATCCAAAAGCTCAGGCACGAAGTACGTTACCACGATACTTCCGCCCGCTCGCAAAATTCCCTGCAAACTCTCCATCACCATTGACTTCAACTCAAACACTCCAGCCTTCGCACCCGCGTGAATCATCGCATACTCCCCACTCACCTGATATGCCGCAACAGGCATATCCCTCCCCAACTCTTTCGCATCACTGATGATATCCAGATAAGCCCCAGCCGGCTTCACCATAATAATATCCGCCCCCTCACTAATATCCCTTTGGATAGCCCGCCTTGCCAGCCCCCTACCACTAGGTGGGAGCTGATAACACTTTCTATCCCCGAACGAAGGACACGAGCCCGCCGCATCCCTAAACGGTCCATATAAACACCCACTAAACTTTGCCGCATACGACATCAACACCACCTGATGCGATATACCTGCCTCAATAAGCTTAAGCTTAATTGCCCGCACTCGACCGTCGTTCATGTCCGAGGGGGCAACGCAATGCGCACCGGCCTGGGCATACGCTACAGCAATATCAGAAAGCCTCTCGACGGAGAGCGTATTGTTCAGTGATCCGTCTTCGCGGAGGATGCCACAGTGGCCGTGGGAGGTATATTCACACAGACATACGTCGGTGGAGATGTAGAGGGATGGGAAATTAGCGCGTAGTAGACGGATTGATTGTATGACGGGTCCGGATGGGTCGTCTGCCATCGTTCCTAGAGCGTCTTTGGCACCTGGGGCAAGTGGGACGCCGAAGAGCATGACGGATCGAAGACCCTTTTTGACCAGCGGTTTAAGGAATGGGATCAGTTTGTTTAGGCCTAGCTGGTATTGGTTTGGGAGAGAAGGGACAGTGACTTGGTCGTCTGGCCGGTCCGTGATGAAGAGAGGGTATATAAGCATAGACTAGAAGTTGACAGTTAGTAATTACCGTCCTCCTAGTTATTATGGTGACTGGGAGAAGACTGACCTTGGTTAATTGCCTCTCCGCCTGCCATTCTCTAGCCAATGGGTGACTGTATCCCGCATGCAGCTGGCTGGAGATGCTTCCTGAGATGCTGACACTGGTGGTGGTGCTCTGGTATGAGGATGGAGGAGCAGCATGTGAGCGAGGTCCTCGAGGTATCGTGGAACCACGCTCATCGCCCTGTGAGTCTCTGAACGCAATATCCGACACAAGGTTAGAGAACGACATCTTTATTTCCTAAGTAAAAGTAGCTTGAAATGCTTTGGTTCTTCACTTGATATTCACTATTTCGTTTCCCTTCATTTCGGGTTTCTCTCTCTCTCTTCTTACCCCAGTTCATCTTCAGCTGGCGGATTTTTTAGCCTTCCTTAGTCAGCACATCGATAAGACCCGAAACTCTCATGACGTTTTTGCCAGTCGAATTCGTCTTAAAGGTCAGCATCAGCTTCTTCGTCTACAGGAGAGCTTACATATATATACTCTTGTTGAGTTTTGCACTCCCCCTCCGCATATCAGCTTGTGTGCTATGCTTCGCGCAACAGCCCAAAATGCCCCGGGGACAGCTGCAAATACCCAGACCACCAACCCTGAGCGGGGTGGCCTTTCACTAACGGGCACGCTCAGGCTGAGAGGAGAGCGGGAAGAGCAGACGAGCCAACCGCCGGCGCGAGAAAGACATATCAAATGGGCGGAGGACGTTGTTGATAACGAAGGTCAAGGCAAAAAGAGCTCCAAAGGTAGGGATCAACTCCGCCATGTATCGACGACCAGTTCACCCACTCACTATTCTATAGTCTGCTGTATCTACCACAAACCACGTCCAGCAGGCGAAAGCAGCTCTGAGTCTGATTCGTCGGACTCAGATTTTGACGATGACTCTTCTGCCGATGAAGGAGGGCCAGATAAAGTGCATTCCCAAAAGGTTTGTCTTTCATCTATCGAACACCTTTCAATTTACACATATTCTAACAAACGTCACACGACCAGGCATCTGGATGCTCTGACCACGGAAACCACGGGGATTCACAAGTCCATAACAAACGCAAACGAAGACCGAACGCTTATGAGCGGATTCCAAAGAACAAAAAATAGAACCAAGCGCACAGCAGAAGATTTGGGCAGATTTAAAATTATCAACGACTCCATGTTATATACCAGGAAGGGCACAGCAACTGATGCATGCTACGGCAATTCAACTAGCCAGTCAGTAATCACGCTGAAAGCATAGACGGAGCAATAGGCGAATAAGGTTTTGTCGAATTCTTTACAAACCAAAATGCCCAATGCCCAGTGCCGCCGTGTTTATACCGCCGACGCCCTTCGGCTAGCATGGGTGAAGGAACAGGGTACATGTTGGGAATGGCTCGTGATTGTCGCGCAAATTAGCAGAGCGAGGACAATAGATGAGCTGGCAATTAGTAGGTTATCATTGGAGAACTTGAGCGGGAGTCTGGCAACAGTTTGGCAGACCGTTTATTCACATATTTGATGAAGTTTGGTTCGAAGATGAAATGAGCCATGGCTGGAATCATCAACGGTCCTGACAGGATCTCAAATTCATTTCATAAAGCATAACGGTCACTCATATATACATGGTTTAGATTAGATGCCATATTCTGCTGCTATTCTAGAGTGTGCCCGAGGTTTGTCCTTACAGCACAATATGTTACCTCGGGCTACCCGTCATGAATCCATGCTGTTTCACATTCAATTATGCTGATATATGCGCCACCGAATTCATATCTCCTCTATGATTCGGATTCAACGAATTCCTGCGAGACTGTCTCACTGGTCGGATACTAGGATCCGGGGTAGGAGCACGCATAGATCGAGCTCTTTGTTCGTTATTCGACCATTGCCTCTCGGTGTCTGTATCGGTATCACTGGTGTAGTTGCTGTCGTGGAGAGATTGCTTGCCCTCTAGGTTGGATGCTGAGAGGTCAAAAATGTTGTTTGGATAAGACTGACTGCTTGCAGATGAACTTGGGTTGATATCGATCCCAATCGACTGTTGTTCACTTTGAAGGTCATCGATTGGGTCATTTTGTGATCGCGAAAGTCGTTTCGTCGTACGCTCCGCTACAGCATCCACAAGGTCTTCAGTTGGTCGCCTCATCTTGCCTCTTAGACTAGGCTCTGCATAGTTTACAGAACCCCGTGAGCGCCTGGATGGTCTTGGTCTCTGAGCTTGCCGTTCGCTATGGGTTATTGGTTGGTGTTCTGAATATGAAGGCTTATCCAAGCTGTTAACAGATTCAGATATAGTTTCCTTTGGCAATAGATCGTGGCTCTGGTCATCCAGCGAAATTTCAACCGGGTTGTTTAATAGAGGCACCTCATCACGGATGAGAACTTCTGCTTTCGGATCGGTTAATTGATCCAAAGTTTTATGACGAGTATTCCGCGTCTCTGTTCTCTTTCGCCCAGGAGCTTTTCGTTTTTCGACGGCCACGCTATCATGAGCCGCTTTCTTCGTAGTCGATCTTGGGTTAAAATTTACATTTTCTACCACACATTAGGTCAGTCCAAAGCAAAGCAAAGGGAATAGAGGTGTACATACTAGGTCCAAGGGCTCTCCGAGATTTGACTGGATCCACGCGCGACTTAAGGTTTTCCTTGCCAACAGATATTGGATCAGCTTGATTTTCGGCCCCAACCCCAATGTCGTTGGGTAACTGATTCTGGGGCTTTTTCGAGAGGGTGTACTGAAATTCATCGTGTTCTTGCGTATCTTGTGGAAGGGCTTCGCACTCTTGCGCATCAAATTTCCGTTTAGCGCCAGCTATCGTAGCAGGCGGGGCAACATCTCGATCTATTTCGATATCCTTTTTTGAAACCAAACTTTGCACAAGAGAGCTATCTCTTCTTTTCGGTCGAGTATTTATTGGGCGAACTTTTTCGAGAACATCTGCCACCGTACTTTTCTTTGTAGCCCATGTCAAGTGGGACTCATCTGATGATACATTTGTTGAGGTCAAGACATCTCGTCCTTTTGCAAGAGGCTCAGGCTCGGATCTTTTCTCTGTCGATTCAACGTCGTTCATGACTTGCACGGGCTCAATAATATCGTCGTCCTGGAGTATTTCTTCTTCTGCCTGTTCACCGACATCAGGGGCATATACCCGGTCTTCTGGAATCGCTGGTAGGCAGCCACCATCCTCCAGCATAGTCTCGTCTTCAGAGAGTCGTAGAAGGCTTCGGGGGCTGATTCGTTTTGTTTCCTCCTCCTGTCCAGCTCTATTTTCCTTCACAGCTCGTACGCCGTTATCACGATACTGGGACGGTAATTTGTTAAGGTCCTTAACAAGTGCTGATAGTTCTCCCAAACCAGACTCGAATCTTTCTCTCAGTGTATTAATGCGATTTTCAAAATGAGTACCAGTCCGGTATCGGTCAAGCTCATGATTTACTGAGATAATCCCTTCACGAAGTGTGACATTTTCGGCGAGGAGATGCGATACCTCAGCTTCGAGTGTTCGAATGCGGATAGACTGGACAGAGTTTGCTCGGGCAATCTCACGGTTTTGCCGTATAAAGCGGCGTTTCACTATTCAACTATCCATTAATAAATTTATCTCTACAACTCAGAAAAAACCAGGAAGTAGGCGGGAGAAGCATACAAGATTCGATGGAATCTAACGTCGTAGGGAGATCATTCAATCGAGCCATGGTTAGTCACGACCGATGCGGGTGGATATGATTGTTGTAGCTGAGTAGAAACCTGACAATACTGTTGATCCAAAGGGTTCAGATGTATTAATATCAAGAGCCTCTATGGGATCCCTTTGTCGGGTTCGATAGTTGTCTGATGTTGATAATAATAAACCACCGAGTTTGTGTTTGCTTGAGAAACACAAGTTGGAAAGCACCCGTCTTGGCATTGTTTATGTTTTTCCCTTTACAGTTAGAACCAAACTTACTTGATTATATAAGCATTTTATCGTATGTTACGTGCTATACGGTAATATTACAGTAATAATCACGTGATATGACTTCGCGAGAATGAAGATGGATGGCTTGGTTCATCTTGCGCAACTCGCGTCAAGGAGCAACGTCATCATTCTACGTGGGTTGTCAAATGGATATGGGGAGGATTTTAATTTCAAACCTAGACCATTACAATCTCTTTTAAGACTCATGTCTTACAATAAGCGCACAACCGCAATTTTCCCCTCTTCCGTAACGGGCTCCCTATCATCCTCACGCCCTGGAAACCAGTCTTCGAGCCTAGCAGCTCATGTAGCTGCAAAACGGGCAGAGCTAGAGGATATCCAACAACTACGCGATACCAGTAGTGCCCTTACCACTCAGCTGGAAGCATTGGAAGCAAAACTTGCTACATTACAGGATGGCGCAGAAGGTAAGGGTCAACTTCATCCTTATAATATACTATTAAGAAGACTAAAACCCTTGCTTTAGCTGTTGCCTGCATCATGGCGAATTTCGATAGCGTGTTGAAAGTGATTAATATGGCAGCAAGTAAGTTGATCTGGCCCTTAACTTTCCGAGAAGACGATATCCTGTTGCTAAGTCGACCCAGGCGGGCTCCCTCAAGCTAAGAATCGCGAGACTTCCTCCGCTGTGAACCCACAGGAAGAGAGTGCCAAGGAGAAGGAAGCCCCGAAGGAGTCCCTCCCAGTCCCCCTAGTGCGAATCCTGCTCGAACAGCCAGCCCCTGGGATTAAGAGGTAAATTATTGAGGTAGTAAAATTTTCCCTCTCACCGAGGTGCGGAGTGCTTTTGGCTCTCCTAGGCATGTCACATCTACATGTGCTTGTGCAGGGCAAAATCTATAGAAATGGAGCTTAGATTCACCTAGTTATATGTGCGGATTTAGGCGTTGGGTTAGATAGCTCTGCTTAGCCCCTCTCTTAAAACGGGTCTTATTCAAATGAAAGATGGGATAAATGATTATCATAGGTTACGGATTACGTTTAATGAATGGAGCAATGCCAACGATGATCATAATACTCCATATAGTATGTCTTTTTTAACCTTTCATTTCCTATATTTCAAGGTAGTGAATGCAAAAAAGGTATATAAGCAGGAAACCTGATGATAAAGATATAGATGACAGGCGTTTTACTCCAACATTGGCTAAGCCACATACATATATAATAATATGCTTATATATATTTACACCGAAGTAAAGTTAGCAATCGCCTCATCTAACGCTGTTTTGTTCTTAGGCACAAATTTCACTTTATACTTGTTAGGGATGGCCACCAAGCTCGTTGGGTCGGAGTTTCCATGGATCGGGTGAGTATTGATCTTCTTGTCAGATACGATTCTGAAGCTGTTCAGCATACGGATGAAGACAAGATAAATCTCACGGTTTGCCAGTAACGAGCCAGCGCACATGCGGTATCCGATGCCATACGTAAACAATGGTGCATCAGGCTTTTCGATCCAGCGCTCAGGGCGAAAGACCTCTGGGTCCGTCCATACATAGGGGTCTTCAAGAAGCGGTGGTTAGTATGCGCCTAAACCAATAGGGCTCTAAACATGGAAAGGGGGTCTGGTTGAATCGACTTACCCATATTACATGCCCAAGCATTGAGAAAAAAGACAGTGCCCTTTGGGATAACTTTATCCTCATAAGTAATGTCTTTGATCGAGGTACGTGGGAGTGCAAGGCGGAGGACGGTAAAATACCTAGAGCATACATGTCAGCTTGTTTCCGGAGAGCCAGCCTTCGCAAGAGTATTAAGAAGTACATACCTGAGGCACTCCCTACCCAATGCAACAATATACTCGCACTTTTGATCATCCAATGCGTCACATAAAGGCTTATCTTGTGAGTAAAACTCCTTGATGGCCTCCGCAGCCTTATCCTGAATATCTGGACGTGCAGCGAAGAGGGCAATACTCCAAGCAACCAATGTTGTCAGGGTGTCTAGCCCGCCTGAAAGCATAGTTAAGCTGATTGAGGTGAGCTCTTCGCTGTTCAGCTTGGCTTCTTTGTCGAGCATGATGTTCGCCTGGATACATGGCTGATGCTCATTCTTTGCCATTCTCTCCTCGAGGCCGGCATTTAGATGTTTTAAATACTTGTCACGACGATCTCGCATTTCTGCAGCTTTCTTGGAGCCAAAATTGAAAGGATTTAAGCGCAGAAGCGGAACATAATCCTGTAGATTTCCTGTGGTGCTTCTAAACCGACTAATCTCGTCTTCGACGTGGGTGATTTCCTTGAACAACTCCTCTTCCTGAGATGCCATGCGCACACCCCAATTGAGGGTGAGAGCAAGGCTCAGACTGAGTCGCTGGATCATTGGCATGGGATCGATGGCGGTGTTCCCCGCATGTCCATATTTGAGAAGCTCGGCCACAAAATCCTTGGACTCGATATCCAAATGGCCCACATAGGACTGAACAGATGGTTTATTCAAAGCAGAGGCTGCACCCTTTCTTCGCCTTTTAAGTGATTCACTATAGGGCGAGGTCCCAATTGTCGTACCGGCAGTGTTTGACACGACCTACAAAGGTTGTCAATATAGAATTTGAAGAAAGTGGGGGCGACCCGCGATAATTGCGACTACTGGCTGACCTTGTGGAAAGTATAGAACTCGGGTCTCGAGCTCAAGGCCTGGGAATTCTGACTAAACAACGCTTTTGCAGAAGCTGCGGTATTGACGACGATGACGGGGATATTGCCCAGCTGGATCTGATAAACGGGTCCATACTCCCCAGACCACTGGCGGTACTGCTCTGCCGCATTCTCTTGAATCTGCTCGAGATTTCCAATCATGACAAGCCCCGGGGGGCCCTTGAAGCCCTTGATGCGAGCTGCATATCGCATGTACTCGTTAGTGAGAATAAACACACATGATAGCACACAGGTCGAGATGAGGACAGACTCGATGGGATAGTTCACAAGATTAGCAAACATCAAAGCGAACACCATCTTGCCGGTATTGAACTTGAACGGCCTGTGGGCAAGGGGCACGCAAAAATTAAAAACGACCGTTAATCGAGAAAACCCCAGAGAATATTTTTCTCTTGGGCGTCAATTAAGGGGGGGAAGACCCCGCGTCTAAGTGCAGCACGTTCTCATTTAAGCGCCGCTAATGCGGAAGTGTTCCGCCCGTGCACAAGGCTTAGCTCGGCTATCGGGTTAGAGTATCTCCGCTTACCGGGCGGCTCCGGGCCTCGGCATTTCCCTTAATCAGGGAGCTGACTTCCCCCCTATAGTCCAGCGCAAGCCTGGCAGTTGTGACAGGCCACAGGGAAGAAGGACAAGATAGGCGACCTTCATGCCGGTGACGTAGTTAGGGGACAGAACCCTCCATCGCAGCCCCTGTTTATCAGCATGTAGCTGAGTTTCAGGAGCTGTTCAGAAGTAGTTGATACATCATGAATAATCAAAGGTAAACCCCGAGAACCAGAACCTGCTCAGCTCCAAAGAGTGTCCACACAGCACATCATTCATGCTCCACACGGACTGATCGTTGCAAAAAACCTGCCAGCTCTTCTTTCCTTATTGCTTCACGGCAATATAGGGCTCTGTGCACAGAGAAAATCCGTGGAAAAAGAAAAACAGGAACAGAATAACAGAGTGAGTGTAAAAGCATTGCATCCCTTATTCCATACACTTCCGGCTTCGGGACGCGGCGTTGTGGAAGATCAATTCGTCTCTCCGAATCACCGGCCAAGCTAACCCTTTGACCGCCCTCAATTAGCTCCATCATGTCGTTCAATCAGAGACGACGCGTTCTGAAACCTCTTCTTTACACGGTGGGAGCTGTTGCCGGTGGTGGTGGCCTTCTCTACCTCTCATACCGGCCTCGCAATCTTCCTGGTTCAGACCCTGCCGCGGTTCCTCCGCCCACTGCCCGGGGTGGGAAGCTTCAGCCTCCTCAATTCCCGCTCATCAAGTCGCGAGATGAACAGATCAACGAACTGAGAAGGCATTCTACCTCAGTACTGCCCATACAAGCTCTGCGAACCTTGGTAGACTCAGAGTCCCGGCCCGCCACTCAGGTCCCCGTTGAGAGCCCTGGAAAAGTTGACGAAGATGATAATATTTACGATATTCTTGTGATCGGTGGAGGTGCCACTGGGTCGGGAATTGCCCTCGATGCTGCCACACGAGGCCTGCGCGTTGCCATGGTCGAACGTGATGATTTCAGCGCCGGTACGAGTAGCAAAAGTACGAAGTTGGTTCATGGAGGTGTCCGCTACTTGGAAAAGGCCGTTTGGGAAATGGATTATAACCAGTATGTTTGCCCAGTCCCATCTCCCCGGCTTGTTTATTTACCAGTGGCTAATTATGGGGGTTCTTTTTTCAACGAATAAAGGTATGCTCTAGTCAAGGAAGCCCTACGAGAGAGGAAGTACTTCCTTCATACGGCCCCCCATTTGTCCATGTGGCTTCCAATCATGGTCCCTGTGCAGAAATGGTGGCAGGTACCCTATTTCTGGGCCGGAACTAAATGTTACGATTTCCTTGCTGGTTCTGAAGGCATTGAGAGCTCATACTTCTTGCCACGAAGTAAAGCTCTGGATGCTTTCCCAATGCTGAGGAAAGACAACCTCTTTGGAGCTTTGGTTTACTACGGTCCGTGACCCTATGATCCTTCCCCCTCGCACGACTAACTTACTTACTCCATTTTGCAGATGGAGCGCATAACGATTCTCGTATGAACGTATCATTAGCCATGACGGCTGCTCTATACGGCTGTACCGTTGTCAATCATATGGAAGTGACCGAGCTAACAAAGGATGCCAATGGCAAACTTAACGGCGCTAAAGTCAAAGACTTGATTGCAGAGCGAAACGGAGAGGAGAATGGCGAGTTCACCATCAGGGCCAAAAGCATCATCAATGCTACGGGCCCCTTCACTGATTCTATCAGGAAGCTCGACGACCCGAGTGCCAAAGAAATCGTGGCGCCCAGCTCTGGAGTACATATCATCCTCCCAGGATACTACAGCCCAGCAAAAATGGGACTTATAGATCCTTCGACTTCTGACGGCCGGGTTATCTTCTTCCTGCCTTGGCAAGGAAACACGATTGCGGGTACCACCGACAGCCCAACTCAAATCACCAAGAACCCTATCCCCTCTGAAGAGGACATCAATTGGATTCTTTCTGAGATTAGAGGATACCTTGCACCCGATATTAACGTTCAGCGTGACGACGTTCTAGCTGCTTGGTCGGGAATTCGACCACTGGTCCGCGACCCGAAAGCCAAGAACACCCAATCGCTTGTCCGCAACCATCTGATCTCGGTTTCAAATTCCGGCCTATTAACATGCGCTGGCGGTAAATGGACCACCTACCGGCAAATGGCAGAGGAAGCAGTTGACGAAGCGATCAAGCAATTTAACCTTCAACCGGGGCAGTTACAGTCAACCCCGAATACTAGCGGCGTTCTCTCGTACAGTGACAACGCCGTGCTCGATGGAACATGCCAAACCCACAGGGTTCGACTGATGGGCGCTCATGGATACTCAAAGACGCTCTTCATCAACCTTATCCAGCACTTTGGCCTAGCAACTGACGTGGCCAAGCATCTTACCCAATCCTACGGTGACCGAGCATGGGAGGTTGCTGCTCTATCTAACCCTACCGACGTTCGCTTCCCGTTGAGAGGCCACCGTCTTTCTCCCCTCTACCCATTCATCGATGGGGAGGTTCGATACGCCGTTCGTTGCGAATACGCCCAAACCGCCGTTGACGTCCTAGCCCGACGAACGAGACTGGCTTTCCTAAACGCCCAAGCCGCCCTCGAGACCCTGCCCACCGTCATCGATCTTATGGCGGAAGAGCTTAAGTGGGACTCCAAGCGGAAACAGGCGGAATGGGACGATTCCGTTAAGTTTCTCATGTCGATGGGCCTTGACAAGGCACGGCTCGGAATCTCCAGAAAAGATGTAGAAAGGAGAAAGTTCTAAGTTTCATGTCGCCCTGTTTTTTTCTCACCGCCTGGATGTTGATGATTGGGTATATTTCATTTGGGTATATGCTTTTTTTTTCTTTACCCGGATTTATCAGTTCTAGACGCACCGGAATTTAATAATATGTATTCACCTATCATGTTCACCCCTTTCTGCTTCCATATCATTCCTCACAGGCTTCTTTAGACTAGTTGAACCAAGTTGTATGCACCTCCTAAAAAGTCACCCGCATATGTAAACGATCTCTGGTGTCTGCGCGCGTCCGTGTTCCCTCTCAAAAAATTACCCTCTATCCCCGTTCCTCGTGGCCTTGCGCTTGCAGCGCTGTCCGTCATCAGATGACGTTTCTTCGTGGGACCAAGGCTGTGGGGTGCCATCCTCTTTTCTCGCTGCACAGAGAGCAAAGGTAGATACGCCACTGTAGTATCAAGATGTATTTACGTATCACTCCGTTTATAAGTGCCCCATACCAAGACTTCGCTACCTGTACGTACATCGAAAGCATTTCTATTTTAAATTTTATATTTTTCTAAACAAACAAACAAAAAGTATCAATATACTAAGTTTATACCGTCAGTTATCGGCTATCATATCTATATGTCAACCTTGAAAACTGGCTCGATGCCTCACATTCCTGCCTCGTAAAATACGCAAGAGTATATCATGCATCTCCCGCGCGTAGGAATGTGGCTTTACCCATGCTGACGTCGTATAAGTAACTCTGTCACTGCATGGGATCAGCGTTTATGTCCACGACTTCATTTGCTGGTTTGGTAAAGTCCATGCAACGCAAGGCGTATATCCCAACGTGTTCAACCTAAACCGCCGACCCCCTTGCGGAGGCTATTATTCCCACCGTATCAAGGGCCTGTTTGGATTTTAAATCTAGCTGGTCGAACCTGACCACCGGGTTTTCGTTGATCACAAGATTTAGACATTCTGGATGAATATCACACCCCTTGTTAGCTGCTGTCGGGTGTTTAATGCCCGAAACATATGAGACAAAAAAGTTGCGATGTGGTATCATGATCACCATTTTGACCATCGATAAAAAACGCCCCCGTTTTGAGCCCTTGGGGCCCGTTGTTGTTGGAT
>JANTQJ010000432.1:0-15809 GCA_032989685.1 Arthroderma sp. PD_2
ATCATCAGGTCGATGTTTGAATGCCGTATAGCCATGCCAGTGTATCTGGATCCTACTAATATCAGTCGCTGGCTAGGATCCCCAGCTTGCCCTAGAATATTTTCCACCTCACTGATCACCCTCCGTGCCGTGTCTGTCTCCTGCGGGATCTCGGACATATACCGTCCAAAAGCCTCAATCTCGTCACTTAGTCGTGAATGGCCATCATTCGACTGTTGTTCTTCGACGTACTGAAGCCAATTACACTGCACGCTCTGCTGTTCGGCAGAATTTATCTCGACGGAAAATTGGGGTGTGTCGGTGGGTTGCTGGCTCGACTTGAAAGCCGTGGGGTAGAATTGCTTTATCTGGCGGTCGTTTAGCTTCGCCAGGTCCTTCGTGAGCTTCTGCAGCTTCTGCGATTCCCGGTGCGTGTCGATGATGAATTTCTGGCGCAGGCCGCTACCGTTGCTTGCTGGCGCGAGATCATGGGACGGAGGAGCCAATTGCGGGTCAGATCGCACTCGAACTCTCCGTACCAGTGTGCGGTTGGTGAATCTATGATCTTCCAAGGTCTCCGAGAGACTGTCTATGTTGATCTTGGGCGTGGGCGCGTATCTTCCAAGCGACGGAGAAGCATGATGGCGTCTGTTATTGCTGAAGACGGGCCGGGCCGCGTGGAAGAAATTACTGTCGACCAGCAGTGGCGCGCGAATAGAAGCCGTACACGAGCAGATAGACATCTGATTTCTCTCGTCGTCTTCCTGTTCTTCCTTTTCTTCGTCTTTCTTCCTTTTTGTCAAGAATTCGAACTTGTGATGTCAAGATGAGTTTTCTTATCTTTCTTATCGCAGCTTAGTCAGCATTCATCTTGCGGGAAACGAACTTCCCTTTTTGCGGCGAACAATTTGAATATATATCCATTAATATATATAAAAGCTGCATCTCAGGAAACCAGTCCGACTGACCTTTACGAGCTACTTGGAGCTATATTCAACGGTTGTTGGTTTGCTAGGGAGGATCAGATATCTTTTAATCGCCAGCTAACTTGCTAGGAATGACGACAGCCTGACATTCTGTCCCACAAACCCTGGTCAAGCCCACTTCCTGCTGCTTGGTCATCGCTCACTCTGCCTGAAATCTCCCATTTCATGGACGTCTTATAACTGATACTCATAAATAAAATCTACGCTGAACTGTGCCCGTTGTCTTCCTGTCAATTGGATTATTGTCGAGCGTGGGGTTGGTGAAAACTCATAACGGCGGCCTAACCCAACTATTAACTCCTATTACGGCCTCTAGCCGCCTGGCCATATACTATCGTCTGAACTCTTCCGGGAAAAAGGGTGTAGCTTGTCAGGATATACCAACTCTTAACAGCTACGTTTGATGGCCTCCCAAAATCCTGGGCTTCCTCAGGCTGGCCCACCAACCCTGATCTCATCGGGAGCCCAGGATGTCCCGGTGAAGGCACCTGTAACCCAGCATGGAACCTCAAATCCCATAGCAGCCAGCTCCAACGGTGTTAGAGAGGGTGCGCCCGTTGGTTCTGAAACTGCACCTGGTTCCCGACCTGCAACAAGGCCGCTTCTTCGGTCAACTTTGTCAAAGGAGACGCCGTTACCAACACCGGTGGCATCGACCAAGCCTAAGGACCATCCAGATTTGAACCTATCAGGAAGAATAATAAGCACGGCGCTCTGTATTCCTTATAAACTACAGTTTCAACACACTAGGGACTGGGTATGAATGGTCCATCTTGCCGTAAAATCGAATATTCCACTGACGCTGCGTATAGGAACTAAGACCTCGTCCGGGGACTGCCGCCCTATTTGACTCGTTTGCAATTTTAGCATCCCCTGAGTCGCATTGGTCTCACACTCTTGTCGGCTGGACTGGTGAAGTAGAACAGCAACCACCGCCGGACTCTTTATCGCAACATCTTCTAAAGGAAGGGACTGCTTCCTCAACCAACAAGTCATGGGGTCCGATTCCTGTCAACTCGTCCCAGAAGATACAGCAGCCACCTATGGAGGGTGTTCGTGTGACTGCTAACGACCGTGCCCGCCTCGAGAGTAAGGTCTCCTCCAGCAAATATGGTCACATCCTACCAGTCTGGCTGAGCGATGAACTCGAATCCCCGGGTCAGGAGATGCACTTAAAAGACCAAAGTCGGTGGCGCCGTTACGCTGAACGAGAAATATATCCGCTCTTTCACTACAAACAGCACGGCCCGACAGATGGACGATCAGAAAGACGGTGGTGGAAAGACTATCAGCGACTCAACAGCCTATTCGCAGACCGTATTCTAGAAACATACAAACCCGGGGATATCGTCTGGATCCATGACTACCACCTATTCTTACTTCCATATATCCTCCGTCAAAAGGTTCCAAATATCTATATCGGCTTCTTTCTCCATGTTCCTTTCCCTAGTAGTGAATTCCTACGCTGCCTTTCCAAAAGAAAAGACATTCTCACTGGTGTCCTTGGCGCGAACATGGTTGGATTCCAATCTCATACTTACTCTCGCCACTTTTCCTCGTGCTGCACGCGCATCCTTGGTTTTGCTTCAACGCAAGGTGGCATCGATGCGTACGGCGCTCATGTGGCAGTAGACGTCTTCCCAATTGGCATCGACGTCCAGGCAGTTCGGAAATTAGCATACGGTGACCCCAATATCGAAGACACAATCGCCGATATCAAAAAAATTTATCCCGGGAAGCAGATCATCGTGGGCCGCGATCGACTTGACTCCGTTAGAGGAGTGACGCAGAAGTTGATGGCCTTTGAGATGTTCTTAGAACGTTATCCGCAGTGGCGTGGGGAGGTGGTTCTCATCCAAGTCACTAGTCCAACCAGCATGGAAGAAGAGAAAGAAGAGCCCGACAATAAACTCTCCAGCCAGGTATCTCAGCTGGTCTCGTCAATAAATGGACGCTTTGGTTCGATCAGCTTTTCACCCGTTCAGTATTACCCTCAATACCTCCCACGACATGAATATTTCGCCCTCCTTCGCGCCGCGGACGTTGGCCTAATCACCAGTGTGCGCGATGGCATGAACACTACCAGCCTTGAATATGTAGTCTGCCAATACGCCAATCATGGGCCCCTAATTCTCTCCGAATTCTCGGGCACAGCAGGTATTCTCGAGGATGCCATTCATATCAACCCATGGGACCTCACCGGGGTTGCTAACGCTATCAACGCAGCTCTCACCATGACTCCTGAGAACAAAGCAACGCAACAGTCCGCCCTCTATGAGCACGTCACCACTCACACGGTCGTAGAGTGGTACGATGAATACCTCAAACGCCTCCTTGCAAACCTCTCTTCCTTCAACCAATCCATGACCACGCCTGCCTTGGATAAACACAAACTTCTCTCCCAGTATCGCTCTGCACGTCGCCGGCTATTCATGTTTGACTATGATGGCACGCTTACGCCCATTGTCAAAGACCCACAGGCGGCCGTCCCCTCAGACCGTGTCTTGCGAACTCTCAAATCCCTCGCCGCCGACCCAAGGAATGCTGTTTGGATCATCTCCGGCCGTGATCAAAATTTTCTAGAGGAATGGATGGGCCACATTACCGAGCTTGGTCTCAGTGCCGAGCATGGGTGCTTCATTCGCAAGCCACGCAGTGAAGAATGGGCCAACCTCGCCGAAAAATCAAACATGAGTTGGCAGAATGAGGTGCTTGATATATTCCAGTATTACACAGAGCGCACACCCGGCGCCTTTATCGAGCGGAAACGCGTGGCGTTGACGTGGCATTATCGTCCCGTCGACCCAGAGTACGGTGCACACCAGGCAAAGGAGTGTAGAGCCGAGTTAGAACGAGCAGTGGCGACTAAATGGCCCATAGACATCATGGAAGGCAAGGCAAACCTGGAAGTCCGGCCGGCGTTCGTGAATAAAGGGGCGATTGCGACAAGACTTATCGAAGAGTATGCGGGTGTCCATGGGCACGAACCTGAATTCGTGCTCTGCCTAGGAGACGATTTTACTGACGAAGGTGAGGAGACACCATCCATTTCATCCCCTGCTTCGCTTACATCATGTCCATATCAACTAAACTGGTATAGATATGTTCCGTGCCCTGAAATCATCCGACCTGCCTTTGGATCACGTTTTCTCAGTTACTGTCGGAGCCAGCTCGAAACAGACACAAGCCAGTTGGCATCTTCTCGAACCCGCAGACGTGATTTCGACAGTTGCCCTGCTTAACAACAGCAAAACAGCAATTCTCAACGACGCCCCGACGTCTTAAACCGCATACATGCGCTACGACTTATTGGTATTATTTTATATTCTCCTTGGAGTTCTACCTGCTGCTTTACACCTATGCATCTACTATATGAGGTTGGAGATATTGTGAGGCGGTATGTTTTTTGCTTGCTTTCTTGGCCTTGTTCTCTATCAAGTACAAGTTATTTTCTTACTGGTCCCTTGTTTGTTTTTCCTCGTCCTTATTGCTTTTAATATCCATTCTATGGTATTATTACTAGACCTTTGCCTAGCACCGCATCTGCATTGCTTTTCTTTTCTTCTCACATCTTTAGCTTTTTTGGTTATCGTCTGCTGTTCTGGGTGGTATTACGAAGAATTGAATTGACATGTGATGTTGATATGTTTAACATTAGTCACGGAGAGGGATGCCGTAGTCTTTAGCAGAAGAATTTCATCCTTCTAGAACAAGATAGATGGGAACGCTACAGTTCTGAATGCCATGCTACTATATACCGATACAAACCAGCTAATTCTATATGCTTATCTACAACTCCCGCCCCAGGAATACTGTCTCGTCCAGCGGTGTCTCATAATACTTTTCGATATCTGTAAAGCCCAGACTCCTATACAATTCGATCGGCGTATGCATGTGTCGGAGGGTATCCAGCTTCACCTCATTGTACCCTCTGTCCCGCGCTACTTGAAGAAAGGCCATAACTAGAGCCTTGCCCACCCCTCGTCCTCGTGTAGATGGAAGGACATATAATCGCTTCATTTCACAACATCGTTTTTCACTTTTGACAATGTCTTGTCTAGAGGTGTCGGCATCGTCCGGCAAAAAGCTCTTGGGGATCAATGGTCTCAAGCAGATACAGCCTAACACCTCTCCCTCTCCATCAGCGACTCCAGCTCCGACACCGCTTCTTGGTTGATCGTCAATCGCAAGCAAGATCTCTCCCTCTGGAGGAGCATATTTACCCGGAAACGACGCCATCTCAGTGCTGAAATTTTGAAATGTCAGGTCAATTCCGAGCGATGCTGTATAGGCTTTGATTAAAGCCGCCGTAGTCTGCATATCCTGTTCTGATCGGGCCGGTCTGATGGTGAATGATCTGTACTTGGATGCTGTATTCGATTGCGCTGAACAGCCATCTGCCGAGGTGACGTTCTGACGCATGTTGATCAACAAAAGTAGAGTCGCAGAAGCAAGTGTTGAGTGGTTTAGTTGAAGGGTTTAGCGATGACGGTATGCTTCCGCTCGGTGTTTCTCAGCCCATATAAATGTAGTCCTTACGTGCAATAACTTCGTCTCTTCGGCCCGATTTGCAACGAAAAACCGGAGGTCACGCCAAGAAACCCCCACGTGGAATCCATGTTTTCTTTCCTTCCATCCCTACGATAAGATCTTATCGCGAAGAGGAGTTTCGGCGATCTCGAGGCTGATATATAAAAAAAGTGTACTCGTGCAGAAGGCTGTCAACATCTAACTCTGTTTGACCAGTGCAGGCTTGTATGGTTAGATGTTGGTAAGGCAGCTATGCTGGAATACGGGCTTTTCGGCCGTGGAGTTCGAACTTGCCGGCGGCCTCCACCCGATTGGGCCATGGCCGCTATCCGTTGCCTATGGCTGCTGCTCCAAGTTAGTAATCTCTGGGTTTCTTTTCTTCTCCTCCATCTTGCCTCTTAACCGTGCCGTTTGATCCGGACTTCGAATGTTTCAAAGGGCGTAGTATAACTTATTCCCCCGATGGCAAACTCGTTGCTGTCTGGACACTTGTCCAGCAGCCAAGGAGAACAGGCCGGAGGATGTAATCGTCTTAACCGAATATCCCACTTGAAAGGAACTTATTCCGTTAGCTAGGGTGGCAGGATTCAGTGGTCGGTGAGCAACTGTGGGTCGGTTAGAGATGGTGATGATCAGACCCATGGTTCAAGAAGAAAAAGGCCACTGTCGCCCAGGTACTGACTGACTCAACTGACAATTATCATTTTCGAATTTTTTTTTTTTCTTCCTGGGAGAGGAGAGAGTCACTTTCTCATAATTGTCAGCTCCAGTAAACAAGGACATATATAAGTTGGACACCGCATCGAGTAGGATCGTCTGTGGTTGAAAATACCTCAATTCTCTATCATACCGTCATATACCCTCAGATAGTGATTGTGCGAGTTCCTGTTAAACGCCTAATAGACATCACGGCTTTTTCACCCCATATCGACCCTCTGGCCATACTCCTGTCAGAGCCAGAGAATCAACTAGATTGGTTAAATTTGTATGTTGGTACTTTCTGGTGGTATTGAATAGGCTGTCGTTGCTAAATGCTGGTTTAGTTGATAAGAGACGGTGCATCAAAATCAATTTGCGTAGCCAGTGCTGCAATACCCTTTCGATTCTGCTAGTGGTGTATAACAGTCCAAATTTCTGTTTGTTAATGAGACCGATCACTCTCGATATACCATTGGCATTGACAGCATCACATCGGGGGTGATGGGCCATACTACAGGCCCTTCCCTGCAGGAGAAAGGCACACACGACCTCGAAAAGGGGCAAACAACCACCCCTCTCTCATCCATAGCCGAATTATCATCTGAAGTAGAAAAAGATGGCTCCCAGGCTGCATATGGATCGTCATCTGGCCACGAAAACAACGACATCTCACAGATATCCAGAATACCCACCAATCACGTAGAAAAACCCGGGGTCTTTGAGAAAACCCTCTCGCTCGTTCGAACACGAGAATCCGGTCTCGATCCTGGCCCTCCTCCAGATGGCGGCTACCAGGCCTGGCTCCAGGTCGCTCTCGCCCATCTTGTAATCTTCAACACATGGGGGTACATCAATGGATTCGGAGTCTTTCAGTCATACTATACCGAGGCCCTGCACCGCTCTCCTTCCGACATATCCTGGATAGGCGGCACGCAGATCTTCCTTCTCTTCTTTATCGGGACGTTTTCCGGTCGAGCCACGGATGCGGGCTACTTCAAGGCTGTCTGGTCCACCGGTGCCTTGATAATTATTTTCGCAATCTTCATGACTTCACTATGCAAAACGTACTGGCAAACTTTCCTTGCCCAGGGAATCTGCATGGGCATAGGCAGCGGTCTCGTTTTCTGCCCAACCGTCGCGCTCCTAACAACATATTTCGCCTCCCGCCGGTCCCTAGCAATCGCCATCACTGCATCCGGGAGTGCCACAGGCGGCATGGTCTTTCCCGTCGTTGTACAGCAGCTCCTCCCCAAAATTGGCTTCGGATGGACAATGCGGGTCATTGGTCTGATAACAGCTGTAACACTGGCTCCTGGCTTTTTCTTCCTCCGTCAACGTATACCTCCCCGTCGTACGGGTCCCTTCTTCGAACTCGAGGCCTTCCGAGAGCCCACCTACTCACTGTACGCAGTCGGCATGTTCTTGGTCTTCTGGGCGTTGTACATCGCCTTCTTCTACATCGGTAGTTTCAGTCGCAATGTGATTGGACTATCGCAGACCGATTCCATAAACCTGATTTTGATAATTAATTCCGTGGGAATATTCGGTCGGCTAATACCGTGTTATATTTCAGACTGGAAGTCTGGTCCGTTCAACGCGCTTATTCCCTGCGTGATTATCTCGGGAGCAACCCTGTTTGGGTGGATAGGTGTGAAAAAAGAACCCAACTTGTACGCATTTTGCATCGTGTATGGGTTCTTCGGGGCAGGGATACAGGCGTTGTTTCCTTCTGCCCTGACAAGCCTCACAACCGATCTGAAGAAAAGTGGTATCAGGTTTGGAATGACACTGAGCATTGTCAGCTTTTCATCTTTGACTGGTTCACCCATTGCTGGTGCATTGATCGAGCTAAGAAATGGCGACTATCTATACGCACAGCTCTTTGCTGGCCTATCCATGACCGTTGGCTTGGCTATCTTGCTCCTATCCCGTTCATATGTAGTAGGGTGGAAGCTCAGGGCAAGAGTATGAATCCTACACATTTTTACTTCGTCAGATTCGGGTATATTGCTTCGATATATAGGGGTTATCAGGTACATATCCCTTCATACTACTCCCTATACATTATGAGGGTTTCTAGCGCGTTGTTTGGTCTCGACTTTAGGGAATTTTTGCAAGCATATAAGTATACTTAAAGAACATAATATTTAGTTTTAAAATTAGTTGTTTATGAATCAAGAAGTAATGGTTGTTATTGCTTTGCTGCAGCATGTCAACTTGGAAGCACAGTGGTTGTTTATCAACATCTCAGGAGAAGCTTGGTCACGTGAAGCTTCTCTCTCACCAAAATTTATTCACTGAAGAAACAACGCAACCTTCAGTTACAAACAGCACAACAACCTCAAATTATCAACAGACTCAGAGCTCTGCTGCAAGTGGTACTTCTCAGACCTGTTAATCTTATATGGAATGCTTGAGTGAATATTTCATTTGAAGCCTTGTCGTCACTGTCTAACACCATCCTCTTCACATTCCCTAAAAAAGGGGACCAACAAGCAATCATCAAAGGAGGGATGCAGTGAATGAGAAAGAAGGAACAGGGAGAACACCAGATCACAGGCAACAGATGTCACTTCAATCCGGCTCCAGCTGGCTATTTAAACCCCATCCAGAGCCAGAAGAGCCTCCAACAATCCACACTCCTTCCATACTCCAAAACGCCCCGATAAAGATTACCCTGTCCCCTCTGGCTTAACGTCCTCCAGTTCACAAGATCCTGGCTCCGTTTTGGAGGATGTGGGCGGTTTTGGGTAGCTAGGTGGCACCCAAGCCGCCATCCAACTTCCTGCTCTCACTTTGAGAGTAGCTTCTTGATACCCCGGCAGGCAGGAAGATGATGGTGGAAGTTCTCCACCCACCAGGCGGTCTGTGTCCGCTTGATATGTACCAGCTCTTGCTCGAGGTAGTCGTCTGCGTTCTGAGGGTATGTTTGGAGGAAGTGGGCCTTCTCTTCGGCACAGCCCTTGCATGCACGGGGGTAAACAGCTATCCCCATGTCGAAGTTGATAGAAGGAAATGGGGTACAGACGCGGTAGTTCGATCTCACATACGAGGTCTCAAGCTTCTCAGATCGTGACCGTGGCCTGTAGGGTGGTCGCCCGATGTTTTCACCTACAGCAGCTAAGGTGACCCAGGTCCAAGATTTCAGGAGATATTTGACATTTCGCCGCATAAAGGTGGGAGCCACAAATCGCTCCATTTCGGCTTCGGAGCCGTGCAACTTGATACCGGCCTCTTTAGCTTCCGATAAGCTTACAATCCATCGTCGAGATGTATATTCGCGCAACGGGAAGCCGTATCTTCCCCGGGTCATCAGAACAATCGGTAGATGACGGGCAACCTGGCCAGGCAAACCAAAGCATTCCTTTGCATCGGAGAGAGAAATGAGCTTGAGAGGCTCGGCGGCTTGCAGACATAAACGGCAGCATCTCTTTGCAAGGGGGATGAAGAGGAATTCGCCGGCACCACCGCAGCTGAAGCAATATCTAGACTTCAGAGCTTGGAAGAGGTCGGTAGCAGTGAATTTGGAGAGCACCCTGGTAGCTGCTAGTGCTTGCAGTGCGGCAGGAACATGCTGGATCAAGAACCAGTAGGGCCGGAAGGAGTCGACCAGGTTCATGATTCCGAAGTTTAACTGTCGCAGCAATTCCAAGGAGCGGATATCCAGGTACGATAATATGAGGAATAATAGCTCTGTTGGGAGCACGGAGAATGATAGGCCCACGTCTAAGCTGCGTGCTGGGAGTACTGCACGCGGGATCATCTTGCTCTTGTAGATCAGGATACGCTCTGAGAGATCCTCCGTTGGCTGGGTGAGGGTGAGCAGGGAATGTTCGGGCGATTCGATAGGGACGATTTCTCGTCTTGCTGGTGGCATTATGACCTCGTTTGGGGCTTTGGCTTGGGCTTTGTCTTGGGTTTGGGCTGGACGAGAGTATAAGCGGCTAAAGGGGCTAATATTAGGTCTTGAATAACGGGGCAGGCCACTCGGTTCCTCAGTGCTTACCTTGCTAGATGCGGAACCGAGAAGAAGGCCGATCAGCTGGGAAGACGGAACTGATAGTAGAAGCTGCTACAGATTTATCAGTCAGGATCCCTGTAGTAAGGGGTAAAGTGAAGGAGAGCAACTGCAGTGCTCTAAGGGGGAAAATGATACCCGGAAAGAGATTTTGGAACTCACAAGATCAGAAGGAAGAAGAGCTTTGTCAGGTAGTATCGAAGAGAGCAACTGTTAGGACAACTTAAGAGTCAAATTAAGATGTTATCAAACGTGTCTTTGGTCTCTTATATGAAGCAATAGGCAGATGAGGAAACAGGGGCAGAGATAATTACCTGAAAAGCCAGCCAGAGATGAATTTGGCATAAGGGAAGAAGCCAGGGCTCGCATGAAGGAGACTGAAGGACAAGGTCTTCATCTCTCAGCGTGTCCTTCAGGAAATAAACAAACTGTTGCCGTGCAGTTTAGTGCGATATATCATTCTTCTATCTGGTTCCGCAGACTTCACGATAGGGGGATGTAAGGGGCAGAAGCCAGGTAGGAAAAACACCTTAGAGCTAAGGCCATCTTGATAGAGCTGGTATTCTTCATATATCTAGGGGTTACGGTTGGTTCTTGATATAGATCTGTTCTAAGGGGATTGTTTATGGTAATGAAAAGGGGCAGGCAAGGGCTCTTTTTTCCCCCTACACTACAGGAGAGGGCTTAGGATAGTGATTTTGCTAGATTCTATCCTTGCATCTAGGGGCCAGTCTACAGCAGTAGTTCTCAGCCATGTATACCTAGTTTTTGATAAGGGGTTCATTGTATAAGACAGCCTATAACCAAATCTCACCATGTATACCTCAACATCTGCTTTCCACCATCTTTTTCCGCCTGCTTTTCTCTACTTTATCTTCTACATTCTGTCTATCTTCTCTACATCCTCTTCTTCTACTATTATCTCCTATTATCTCCTATTTTCTACTATTATCTACTGTTTTTGTCCATTGATCTAGATATGCTGACTAAGATATTCAAACAATGCAAACAGGCGGGAGTCTCACGTGACAACCCCTCCAAAAAGCTTTTGGGCGCGAAAAAGGAAAAGGAAGCGTGACTTTTGCTGCCTTTTCGACTTTTTTTCTCTCTTTCGACCTTTCGACCTTTTTCTCCTCCTCTTGATCTTCTGTCTATCCTGCTCGCTCTCCTTGTCCTCGGTTCGTTGTTGTTGAAGCATCTCGTGGTTGCTACTCGTGCGTTTTGTCCGGCTCTAACTACCAGTTGCACCGCTGACTCGAACGAAGGTTACGTTATTTTCTTTTGTAGCAATATTTTCCCCGCCTTAAGGCACATAAACCGTGCAATATGGCACCCCGTGGACGTGGAGGGAAGTTCGGCAAGCCAACGAGAGGAGGTAAGTTGGATATCTTTAGCATATACCCGGAAATAAAGTGCTGATGCATTTGATATTCTCCAGGCGGCAAGCATTTCAGTCGAGACCTGCAGCCGTTGGATAAAGATGGAAACCCAATAGGAATGTGGAGGGTTCGTACTCCCTGGAGGGCTGATATGACTACTATCTCGATGGAAGGGTATCCCTTGAAAAGATGACCTGCTGACGTACCGCAGGAGGACAAGCAAATAGAATCTTCAGAGGAAGAAGACGAGGATGACTCTGAAGAGGAGTCTGAGGAGGAGGAGGATGGAACCGGCGCCGGAGAAGAGGAAATGACCCGTGAACAACGCAAAGCCGCTGCTAAAGCCAGGAAAGAAGCCGCCATCCGTAAGAAGCGACAAGTGGCAGCCGAACCAGGAGACCTCCCGCCCAGTGATAGCGAGGACGAAGACGATGACATGCCAGCCAACCCAAACCACACTGCCAAAGCACGATCTCAGGCAGCCACCTTACCAAGAGCTCCCGCCGATGCTGCTGCGGCTCCAGCGGCCAAAAAGGGAGATGTTTCACAACTCTCTCGCCGCGAGCGTGAGGCAGTGCAGGCACAGCAGGCACGCGAGAGATACCTCAAGCTACACTCTGAAGGCAAGACAGATGAAGCCCGTGCCGACTTGGCCCGTCTGGCCATTGTCAAGGAGCGCCGTGAAGCTGAAAAGGCCCGTAAGGAGGCCGAGAAGGAGGAACGAGAGGAGCGCGAACGCGAGAAGGCGCAGGAAAGAGAAGCTAGGGAGGCTAAGCTGCGAGCTGCTGCATTGGGACCTGCTGCAGGCAAGAAGAAGACGAAGAGCAAATAAGGGCCTGTTTCCCATCTCCAGCTTCCGTTTCGATCACAGCATGGCCGAATGCCGTTTGTTGTGCCTTTCTACTAGTGCATTTGAACGCTCCAAGTGGCCGGCTAGATGTAACGGGGGAGTACGTCGAATTGATGGAGTTGCATCGTGGCTTGGATCCAAGCTATTGCTATTTTGCTTTGACGGGCAACATGATACACATACATTGCCAGAAATATATGATTTTAGGTTACATGAGTTCAATGACAATGATTTATGTGCACACGAGAGTTGACCTCACAGGGATCACCCAGGTAAGCTTCAAATTGGCATTTTCGTATCAAATAACCGTCTTTTCCGTCTTCCCCTGATGAACATATATTGTCGTAACCTTGGAAGACCGAGTTCCGTCTTCCCGCTTCCTTACGTTTTTCTCATATCTGGCGTTTGTCAAAGTGCATATCACGGTTACGTAAAAGCGAAGCGCAGAAAGATTTTCAACATGTAACCTCATCCAACTTGGCGGGACTTTTTTGCAGAAAAATTCGAATATCCGCAACACGAGAACCCGTTCGTACAGCTAGTCAGGATACTTTGTTTGCTCGAAGATCTTGCAAGATGCACAAAATTAGTCTGCTCCGCACCTGAGTCGACTCGATTTCGTGTCGAGCCCATGTCCAATCGGAATCCTTAGTCTATGCAAGTGTTTTACCAGGCTCAAGAGTCTGTAAAACAAGATATCGGATTTCGATCTCCTTGTACATGCGTTTCTGTTTGCAGGAATTCTTATATATTAGATTTAAGCAAAGGGAAGGGTGAAAAGAAAGGTTAGCCGGAGTAGATCCATAAATATGTACAAAATGAAATTTGAGCGGGACACGGCCAAACGAACAGTAGAAAAAAAAACAGTTAGAATAAAAGAGAGACACAAGTTCCACTTCGGGACAAACCCTTGAATTATATATTCCTTGTTTAAACTTTTTCAATAAACGTATCTGAATGTCAGATTCTCCTTGTCGGTCAAATTATCCCACTTCTTCTGCTCCGTAGAGGTAGACTGGGAGAGAGCAGCGCCCTCGTCGACAGGTAGAGCCTGCGAGTTTTCAGCAGCAACCTTATCCCTTCGCTTGTTCTCCCAGATATAGTAAAAGCACAAGATGATTGCGAGAACGGCTCCACAAGCCTGAGTAGCCAAAACAGCGATCTTTGCTGGGATATAGCGCGGGGCATCCTTAGCCTGGAAGGTCTGTGGACCGATGATATTTCCGATACTGAAACTGGCAGTGACCAGGGCAGCGCTGACGGAACGCTTGGTGCTGCCGGCAACGTTGGAAGAGAGCCACTGGTAGAGAACGATGAGAGTGGGGACGATGGAGTTGACAAGGTAGATGCCAGCCAGGAGGGCGCCTTGGTTCGTTTCTGGTGCAAAGGAGAGGAGGGCACCGCCTAGGATGCCGGGGATACAGCATGCAACGATACCGACAGAGCGGAACATCTTGTAGCGGATTGCGAAACCAATCACGACTGTGCTGACGATGGAGACAACGCCGCCGGGCATGTTGAGAAGGGCGGATTTAGTAGGAGAGTAGCCGAAATTCCTGATCAGAGTGGCAGAGTAGGTTGTCACGACACCGCTGGATACAGAGATCTAGATGGCCTGTTAGAAAGAAAGAAAAGGGGGGGAGTAAAAGGATGAGTAGGCTCCTTACCAGGATAGTGATCAGAGTCATGAGCCACAGTTGGAAATCAGTCAAGATCTCGACGATATGAGACCACTTGAAGCTGGTGTTGATGACACCGGTCTGGTTGAAGGAGACATGCTTGAGCAACGCGGCCTTCTCCTTCTCAGTCAAAAAGGGCGCCTTCATGGGGCTGTCTGGGATGATAAAGTAGGTCGCAATGCCAGCAATGCAGGTAACGGCACCAAGGACAACGAACATCGCCTTCCAGCCAGTGAAATCAGGATTTGTAACATGTTGGAAGCCAAAAGACACCAGGCCACCGATGATCTGACCGAGACCAAGGCCAGAGTACCAGATGCAGAACCGAGGAGCTTGCTCGGCCTTGGTGTACCACTGACTGCTAATGAGCACCAGGCAAGGCGCAATGGCAGCCTCGAAGATGCCCAGGAAGATTCGAGCAGCGAGAAGGGTGTTATAGTCGCGAGCTGCAGCAGTACAGGCCGTAGAGATGCCCCAGAGGGTGACATTGAGGGCCAGCCATTTTGGTGCTGAGATCTTGTTCAAGATGTATCCTGTTATATTCACGTTAGCCAAAGATCCACGAACGAGTAGTTGATGTATATGTCTCTTTACCAGTAGGGACTTCCGCGATGAGGTAGGCGATGAAGAACGCAGTCGCAGCGTTTGAGAAGTTGTTTCCCTTGAGTTTGAGGTCCTTGTTCAAGCCCATAACAGCAGCGTACTAATAAAGATGCGCACATCCTGTTAATTTCCGAAACAACCAGAAACATCCCCACGGGGGAGAAGAGAGAAGAAAAGTCGACAGGTCATGAACTCACATTGAGAGAGACCTTGTCGATGAATTGCATGGTATAGCAGACGAACATGATCGGGATGATGTACAAGTCAACCTTCCAGCGGATCTTCTTCAGGTCGACGGCACTCGCTTCCTCGCTCTCGCCTTGCTCTCCATACTTCTGGAGGAACTGATACGCCTGGTCGAGGTCGCGCGGAGAGCTCGATGCAGCTGTCTCCTCGCCCAGCATCACCTTCTGGTCGACGGGGGATTTTTCCGAGTCTTCTGACGCCATGGTGGACAAAACTTGACCTCTCGCAACGCAGTCAGTCCTCAGCTTGAGAGGTAGCAAATAAAATTCAGGAGCAATGGATGGAGAGAGCAAGGGGAGAAGAAGCGAACGAGAAAGAGGAATCGCAAGAGTCCATTAACGTGGTTTTGTTTGCTTTTTTCTTTTCTTCTTCTTCTTCTTCTTCTTCTCTGCTGTGCCTCCCGTTTGTTCTATCGAAGGAAAGCCATGGACTATGGAGACAACGGAAGAATGAAGTTTCAACAGCTGCAGCAGAGCGGCCTGGATTAATGTCCTGAGCTCCCCGTATCCCGCTATAGAGAAACCCATCCCTGGCGTTAGGGCGAGTGCACGGCGCCCAATCCGGCAGATGATAGGATACCTGCACATCGACTCTCTTAGTGCTATTGCAGGGAGCTGAGCAAGGTTGCATCTTGGGCCCTTGGGATGCGCTAAAGCGTTGCTCTTAGGGGACCGCGGGCGCCCCTAGCGTCCCCCCAAGCCCCTAACTTGCCACTGGTTGGCCCCTAAGCATGCCCTATAAGTTTAGACTTGACGCCTAGAGCCTCCAAGGGTTAAGTTAGTCTTAGGGGGTCCACTGAAGAATTGTTTCCCCCCCCCCCCCCCCCCCGGTGTGGCCCCC
>JANTQJ010000433.1:0-15801 GCA_032989685.1 Arthroderma sp. PD_2
CAGCTACCTGAGGCAACTGAGCGTTGGGGGGACACCAAAGAGACGAATCAGACGGCATTTAACTGTGCATTCAACACCGATTTGACAACATTCGAATATATGGAAAGCAAGCAGGCCTCATCTGATCACTTTTCCAGGTACATGCGAAGTCTGGGGAAGAGCTCCGAGTTTTCGCTCGGTCATATTCTCGAGGGGTTTGACTGGGCGTCACTTGGGGAGGCACAGGTCGTAGATGTTCGTTCCCAGCCATGAATCGTTTGCCAGTGGTATATTGCGGAGTATGTGCGCTAACCAAGGGTTGACAATCACTGCAGGTCGGAGGGTCCTCGGGGCATATAGCCATCCTTCTAGCAACCCATAACCCTCAGCTTAGGGTCAAGATCTTGGATCTCCCCGTGACTACTATCAACACCGAGCCCACACTTAGTCATCTCGAGCCTTCAGTGGCCTCTCGGGTATCGTGCATTGCCCATGACTTTTTCAACCCATTCCCCAAGGATCTCTCGGCGGCCACAGACGTATACTTTCTCCGAAGAATTCTGCACGACTGGCCATTTCCCAGTGCTCAAGTGATTTTGCAGAACCTAGCTACAGCGTTGAAGCCTGGAGCAGTGATTGTCATTGCGGAGATGATCCTTCAACCTTCTGGATCGATCCCCGCACGAGCTGAAGCAAGGCTATGCGTGAGGGATCTGACAATGGTTGAGACTCAGAATAGCAAGGAGCGGGAATTGGGCGAGTGGATAGAGCTATTTGAGAGTGTGACGCCCAAGTTACGGCTGAAGGGATATAAACAGCCGTCTGGGAGTGTGTTAACCTTGCTGGTTGCGGAGGTGGCCAAGTGACTTGCCCTTATCAACTGTAGAGATGATTTCTTCGCTGGCCTGACTTTTACCCTCCTTATGATGACTCTCGTGCCATATATCACTATGAGCTTCTTAGACAATTAGAATGAAAGCAAAGTAGACCCTCGAGACTTGCCTAATCGGGACGCGCCTCAGCAACGCGAAACCAATTAAGGTTGGATTGATTATGTAAAATTTTGAGATGATTTGATTGGACGAAAGCTATCTACTTCCCCCGATATGGACTAGCGCCACGACGCGAGCTAAATGCCATCATAAGGACGGCCAATTTAATAGAATCGCGTGTTTTTATCTTTGAAGAGATGCAACATCTACAGAGAACACCACCCTTCTTACCGCTTTGCAACTAGAATCGGCCTATGCTTCCTACAAGTTAGGCGAATCGACATCATGCCAGAGTCTCTAAAGCCTCAGAAGAGGATACTCGGCGATGCAAGCGTCAGCCGTCGAAACGTTCAGGTGCAATCATCGTCTCCTACCTCCGCCAAAAAGCGAAAGCTCGAAACCGGTCAACCACAGCCTGATACCCGAGCACCGCTGCTGCTGTCTTCACAAAATGGGCTTAAGAAATCGTTGGGGTCAGCTCGGTCACAACCCAAAAGCCAATTCGTCGAGGACGTGCTGGAGAAATTGACCCAGGATATCGGTGAGCTAAAGGAGAACAATGCGGAGAAGGACCAACAGTGGGAACGCCCACCGTTGGATGACTTTGACCCGTCGAGGGACAACCTCTGTTTTCAGCAGATCGATGTCGAGGAGGGTTACTTGGCTGGAGGCAAGATTGCCGTGAAATTATTTGGCGTGACGGCGGTATGTGAACCTATCTATACAATCCTGAACCCAACCTGTGGCTATAGCGGTTTCTTACCTTCGTTATTTGGTGCTAGACTGGACACTCTGTGCTTCTCCATGTCACCGATTTCATGCACTATCTCTACGTTGCCGCGCCTGTGTCATTTACCCAAGCCGATTGTGTCCCCTTTAAAGCCTACCTCGAAAGCCAGTTGGCCGTTACCGAGCCTGTGATTCATTCGGTTCAAATGACTATGAGAGAGAACTTGTACGAATTTCAAGGCAACCAACAGAGCCCGTACCTCAAGATCACCGTGACAAACCCAAAATCCATCAACAGTGTCCGATCTACAATTATGAGTGGTGCTGCCAATTACAAAGGGATGTGGAAAGGCATAGAAGGCGAAATTCTAACGTTCGACAATATCCAATATCTTTTACGATTTATGATAGATACAGGGGTAAATCAGGCCCTGTACCCCTCTGCTCTACAATGTAAGCTAATCATGGTGCGGCATAGATCTCGGGCATGTCGTGGGTGGAGGTGCCCGCTTCAAAGTACGAAATACTACCCCCAGGCCAACGCCACTCCAATTGCCAAATAGAAGCATCAGTTCATTACCGTGACATGATTGCCCACCCAAATGACGGTGAATGGGCAAAAATGGCGCCTCTCCGTGTTTTATCATTTGATATAGAGTGCGCTGGCAGAAAAGGGATTTTCCCAGAGCCACATATCGACCCTGTTATCCAGATTGCCAATATAGTCACTCGATATGGAGAGTCAAAGCCGTTTGTTCGCAATGTGTTCGTTATGGATACGTGCAGCTCAATTGTGAACACGCAGGTATTAGAATTCGACAGAGAAGAGAAAATGCTGATGGCATGGAGAGACTTTGTGGAAAAGGTCGACCCTGACGTTATTATTGGATATAACATCGCCAACTTCGATTTTCCATACTTGCTTGACAGGGCGAGGCATCTTAACTGCACCGCATTTCCCTACTGGACACGATTGAAAGGTGTTCAGTCTCACGCAACTAAGGCATCGTTTGCCAGTAAACAAATGGGAAAACGAGACTCGAAAGCGACCAACACCAACGGAAGAATTCAACTAGATCTTCTACAGCTAGTTCAACGGGACCACCAGCTCCGAAGTTATACTTTAAACTCCGTTTCAGCCGAATTCCTAGGAGAGCAAAAGGAGGACGTTCACCATACTATGATTACCGAGCTGTACAACGGGACAGCAGACTCTAGACGACGTCTAGCTGTTTATTGTTTAAAGGATGCGTATTTGCCCCAAAGGCTCATGGACAAGTTAATGTGTCTGGTGAACTATACCGAAATGGCAAGAGTGACGGGTGTCCCGTTCAATTTCCTTCTTGCAAGGGGCCAGCAGATTAAATTCATCTCTCAACTTTTCCGGAAAGCTCTCGAGCAAAAACTTGTTATCCCTGACCTGAAGAATGACGACAATAGTAACCAGCAGTATGAGGGAGCAACGGTTATTGAGCCTGTCAGGGATTACTATTCAGTCCCTATTGCGACCCTTGATTTCGCGTCACTATATCCGAGTATCATCCAAGCGCACAATTTGTGTTATACGACTCTCCTGAATAAACGCACCGTTGAGAAACTAGGGTTGAAGAAGGGCGAGGATTACATTGTTACGCCGAATGATGACATGTTTTGTACTGCCAAAGTTCGAAAAGGCCTTCTTTCCCAGATTTTAGAGGAACTCCTCACTGCAAGAAAACGGGCAAAGCGGGAGTTAGCCGTTGAGAAGGATCCGTTTAAAAAGGCTGTGCTGAACGGACGACAATTAGCTTTGAAAATCAGCGCCAACAGTGTTTATGGAATCACAGGCGCCACAAACGGCAAGCTCCCTTGTCTCCCCATTGCTAGTAGCACCACCAGCTACGGCCGTCAAATGATTGAGAAAACCAAGGCTGAGGTCGAGGCCAAATACACGATATCTAATGGGTATACTCACGATGCCAAGGTTGTATATGGAGATACCGATTCTGTCATGGTAAAATTCGGAACCCAAGAACTTGCTGAGGCTATGAAACTTGGCGAAGAAGCTGCGGGTTATGTATCCTCCAAATTCATGAAGCCGATCAAACTTGAGTTCGAAAAAGTTTACTTCCCATACCTACTGATCAACAAGAAACGTTACGCCGGACTATATTGGACGAATCCAGACAAATATGACAAAATGGACACGAAAGGTATAGAGACAGTTCGACGAGATAATTGCCTCCTGGTGCAGACTGTCATTGAAACTGTTTTAAATAAAATTCTCATCGACCGGAATGTTAGCGGGGCAGAAACGTAAGACTTACCCACTCCTCTACGAGCAGTCGATATGTAAAAGACCTACTAACGCTATGGTCCTGTGATTTAGTTACGTCAAAAATACAATCTCAGATCTGCTGCAGAATAAGGTCGACATGTCGAAACTTGTGATCACGAAGGCCCTGAGTAAGGAGGAATACGCGGGCAAACAAGCTCACGTAGAACTAGTTGAACGCATGAGAAAACGTGATGCCGGGTCTGCACCCACTCTTGGTGATCGTGTTGCATACGTTATTATCAGCGGTGCTACTGGGGCTAAAAACTATGAAAAGTCCGAGGATCCAATTTACGTTCTCGAGAACAACATCCCCATCGATACAAAATACTATCTTGACAACCAGCTTGCCAAGCCGTTAACCCGTATCTTCGAGCCCATACTAGGCGAAAAGAAAGCTGCTCAATTACTCAAGGGTGACCACACTCGTTCCATCACCGTCGCAGCGCCAACTCTAGGCGGGCTGATGAAATTTGCCAAGAAGACGCAGACTTGCATGGGCTGCAAGAAACCACTGATAGGTAAGGAGGAGATGTCGGGTGCTGTGTGCGCAAACTGCAGGCCCCGACTTGGAGAGCTATACACGCGAACTTTGAACAAGGTATCAGAACTCGAGGTCAGGTTTGGCCGTCTGTGGACACAGTGTCAGCGTTGCCAGGGCAGTTTACATGGTGAAGTTATTTGTTCGAGTCGAGATTGTCCCATTTTCTACATGAGGATGAAGGCTAAAAAGGATGTTGAGGACTCAGAAAAGGAGCTCGCGAGGTTTGATCATGACCCTGGTGCGTGGTAGTGAGCTTGTTATTGCAGCTCCTTTGATCAGCATTCGAATATCCTCCCTCCTCCCTCCTACTCTTTCTCTTTCATCCATTGCTATATTTTTATCATGTCTTGATGGTGTCTTTTTTTTCTTCGATGCTCAGCATATATACGCTTGGAGTCCAATGCATAGTTCGGTTAAGGGCTGGGGAAGTTGGGTTATGTCTCTGAGTACGCACTAATGAAACGACTTATTCTCTATCTTGTATTCGAACATCTCTGCAATACATACTCGAGGACTTCTGGTAGACTCCTCGACGTGTCAACTTATCCAATCCATAAATTGAAGATCCGCCAAAGCTTGGCACCGGCTGCCCCAAGTCACTAGTACAACCTTAACAACCGCGCGCCTTTTCTCAACCTCATCTCTTGTACTTCACCTTCATCACAGCATCACTGGCCAGAAAACTCACAGCAAGGGGGAGAAGATTCGGGCCCAGTGAGAGCAGGTGAGCACTGAAGCAAGGATGCGAATACAGGCCGCAGAGCTATAATCCCAGCAGCTGCAGCGCTCGCAGCTATTATTGCACTGCTGACGATTATCATTCCAAAGATCCTCCTCTGCCTCTCATCCTTTTTCCTCACAATGCTAAACCGGTCGTGCTCGAATTGGATTCTCGCATACAATGTTGTCCAACCTAGGAATGGCAGCCATTCCGCGAGGAACTTATCGACCATATTCATAGCCCTTGTAACTCGGGACCTGACGCCGATTCGAAGCTCATCGTAATGTTCGCTTGCAAAGTCAACCATGGTATGAATATCTGGCAGCCTGAATTCTGTATAAGCTTGTACGGTTCCAGGGGCGCAGAATGGCTTCCCCTTCCTGGCGCCATCGCTATCGGTCTCCTCTGGCAAAGCGGCCACCGCTGGGTCGCGGAATTTCTCAAAGAACACGCGCACGTCTTCAAGGCCAGTGATCATACCCATGGCATGGAAGGGGGTCATTGTGTGGCAGCTATCGCCCAGCAGAATGGCGTTATCCTTGTATCCAAGCTTCCCACATTTGATGGATTTCAGGGAAATCTTCTGATGTGAGAGAAATTGTCTCGTGACTTCCTCCGCAGAGAGAAGTTCAGGTACAATCCCAGCGAACTCTTCGGTGAAAAAGTCAGCAAACTCTTCCGGGTGCGCTTCAAAGTACCGAATCTTTTCTGTGTCGCAGACCATTCCGGCCCTGGATGATCCATCCTGCGCAATGTTAGCAAATAATATCTACAAGATCTAAAGGGAGAAAGCCAAGCGAAGGAAACAGAGCCGCGTACAATATCAGCTTGGGCAACGACGATACTTTGGTTCGCTGGCCAGATATGGAGGCATAATGGGTCGATTTGGTACTCTCCATTCTTGTCTGGAGGGAAGATCAGATCGCACCATAACGCGTTGGCATATTTTTGCGAGAAATCCATCTCAAGGCTTCGCATCATACTCTGTCGGACGCTCGAATAGGTGCCATCTGCTCCAATTAGGAAGTCAAATTTCACTCGTTTAGTCTTGGTCATAGATCCTCGGATCGGAGACCCATTATCAAGCTTTTGATTGACTGCGTTGGGTGTCCCGTTCATGAACTTATCGACAGTATCAACTAGATCCTGCTCCGAAGCGCGAGATTTCCCTTTCCAGGCTACCGTCTCGAAGGTAGCAATCTTACTTTCAAAGTCACACGCCGACAACCTTTGGTTGAAAAAAAGCCTCGCTGTGGGCTCTCTGAGAAGAGCTAACATTACATGTTTGGTAATCCTTTCTCGCTGCAGGGTATGCAGGCACTAAATCCAGTCTAGTCAATGAGATGAAAAACTGGGTTATCAAATAGTCAACATACCTGCCCCTGGGATCCATAAGTCATTGGAATGTCTATGTGTTTGCCTCGGGTACCCCATGTGTGCACCATTCGTGTATGTACAGGCCTTGAGTTGTCTAAAATATCGTCCAGCAACCCCGGAACTCCCGCACCAGCAATGGCTCTGATACCGCGTTCAGAGAGTGCAAGAGGGATAACAGCGATATCCGGCCTAGCATTTGGATCCCCATAATTTGGATCTAGAGAGGTCATTTTAGCTTAATAGTCCCAATACCTTCGCCAATTCCCTCTTACCGTCTCTAAGCTCATACAACTCTACCTGATAGCCCCTTCTTGCCGCATAGAGAGCCGACAGTGCCCCGACAGGACCTCCCCCAACGACAACAACCGTCTGGTTACTAGCCATTATTTCTAAGAATGATACAAACTCGGCTGATACACAAGTCAATGGTCAACAAATAAAGAGAATGGAATAAGCATCTTCCCACATCTGGAGGGTTGCACGATGGCTTTTATACCCCTTTCCACCGTCGTGCTATTGACGGAGCTGGTGCAAGCTGGATGGTTGTGCAGATTTTCTAATGCAGGAGCTGACAGATCTTGAAACAATATTCCAAATTAGTCCCAGCACTTGCTCCGTTAATTGGCTTATATCACAGCGCGTACGACCCGTTCTATGACAGCCACGTTGGTGACCAAATCACCAACCAGGCAGCGCCCGAGCCGTACTCAACGGTAATTTGAACAAGACATACTCCCTACATCTTAATCGCTGATTATACCTACATCGCTGGTCCCTTGATATATTATTCGCTAAACGCTCCCAGACAATCATGCTTGGCCTATCTCACCTCCAGTCGCTTGCTTAGCTTTCATCTGAAGGCATGGCACTCCGGATTAACTTGGCCTCGAGGGTGTAATCGTTAGCGGCCAGCGGCCAGCCTTGCCTAGGGTAAATTTGGACTCTCTTGTCTATGCAAACTATTCGCTATAACAGTCTGCTTTCGTGTTCTGGTCATCCGCAATCCGCCTATTTAGCCATATTCCGGTCAGACAGAACGAGCCAAGGTTTTGTTCTGGAATCACGCGAATATTCCATCCAAAAGGTGCCGATGGATAGTCACTGACACCCATTAAGCGGCCCAGGCGAACCTTGTGGCAGTCAGCTCATCATATAAATAGCGCTATCTGCTATTAACATTTTGTACTATAGGCTTGATGTTTGCAAACTGCGTATCGGTGTAACAATGAAACTGCACAGGATTGGAGCAGTTCTCCTACCCTGGCCGTCAGACTTCTGCTGCTTGCTTGGGTGTCACTTCTTGCTTTCTTGAATTCTGCGGGCTGCGGGATGTTTTACCTTCCACGCGGCAAGTTAGGTTAGTTAGCACCGGGGAGCTGAATATATAGTTTTGGGTAATTCGTGCTGGCTGCTAGCTCGACCGTTTCTCACTGCATAACGCCCGGAAACAATTTTCTTCTCCCATTATCTTTCGAGTGAGCTTATTAGCAGAGATGACATTGGTCAACAAGACAATGAATGACCCTATAAAGTCAACGCTACAGGAACTGTGTTTGCGTAAGCTTACCTTCGCGCACACGAACTAGGGCTGTTTGTTAATTAGATTAAAACCAGCCCACCAAGTGTAATCACTCCCTGTCCCAGTCACTATTAGCGATATATCACAGACTTTGGGAGCGAATACTGGTTGCATCGGGGTGAATATTGGTTGCATTGGAGTGCTGCAACCTCAATCTGGCCACAGAATTCTTTTTTCTCTCCAACATCCAGCATCCTACATCTTATTCGTAGTGTATACTACGTACGTAAGTTCAAATGATGTCTGAAATATTTAGTTAGCGCGGGGGGGGCGAAGCATCATAGCAAAGCTTCGGCCATCTTTACTACCCGCACATCAACTTCGTTTATTATGGCAAATGTAGTGATTGTCACTTCAACAACTCATCTCGAGCTGAAGGCGACGTGCTACTAGCTTACTGTATGACTCAGACAAGAACCGCATCATTTGGCTCATACTTCGTCTACCCTATCACGAACTCTGCCCGAGGGCAAGATGCCAGCTTCAGCTATGGGCTCCAGGGCGGAAGAGCCAGCTGTAACCACCATGGAGCTATTCCCTATTCCATCTCACCAGCTACCACCCATCGGATCTGAATCAGCTAAAGGACGCCGCTCTCAAGGAGATGAGGATGCAAAAAGGACCCGAAGTTCACCGGAAGGGCCACCACCGGAGGACCCCCAGATATTGTCAGACGATGGAGATGCACCAGTATTAGAACCTCTCAAGATATCGAGAGCCAAAGGTGTCACAGTTATTATTACTCTGGCTGGAATAAGTTTCTTAAATACTATGGGTTCCGGCATCCTCATTGCTGCGCTACCACGGATAGCCAGCGATATAGGCCTGTCAGAAAGTCTTATCCTTTGGCCAGCGGCTGTTTATGCTCTGGCAGCGGGATGTCTACTTCTCATCTTTGGTGCTGTCGCCGACGTTATCGGGGCCAAATTGATGTGGATTGTCGGAAGTTATTTGTTTGTTATATTCACCCTGGCTATCGGATTTTCTCAGACGAGCATTCAGATCATCATATTCCGAACCTTTCAAGGAGCTGCCATATCCATGTGTCTGCCCACAGCAGTCAGTCTCATTACCAATACCTTTCCGAAAGGTCAGTGGCGCAATGTCGCATTTGCAATGAACGGAATGGGACAACCTTTAGGTTTTGCTGCTGGTCTAGTTCTAGGCGGTATCTTCACAGACACCATTGGTTGGAGGTGGGCCTATTACATGATGGCTATTATCAATATCTGTCTCTCAACAACATCTATATGGTCCTTACCATCGGTTCATCGACACTCTAATAAGTCATGGTACCGCCGTCTCATCGAAGATATCGACTGGCTCGGGGCAATCATTATGAGCGTTGCCATGGGCCTATTGATGTATGTTTTAGCCATGACAACTTCCGCCTATCACAGGATTGGGGATCCTCAGAATATTACGCTTCTTGTCGTTTCGATTGTTTTACTGGTAGCATTCCCCTTTTGGATGAACTATCAGGTAAATAGAGCAAAACCGGCACTTATCCCGAACAAGCTTTGGAGAAATAATGCGTTCACTTCCATTTGTATCTCTGTTTTCTTTTGCTGGGCATCCCTCAATGGCATTCAGTATTTTACAACTCTCTAGTAAGTACACTACTCAGTTCAAGAATGCTTTTAATAGCGTCGCTGACAGGCGAGTAGCTTCCAGAAGGTCGAGGGCTTAACTGCTCTCCAGAGTTCGATACGGTTCCTTGCCCATATTATCATGGGCACATGTGTCAACGTCGCAACAGCCTATCTTATTTCCAGGGTAAAGGTCCAGCCCTTGGCTGTTGTTTCGGCGTTGATCACAATGATCGCACCCGTTCTGATGGCAACTATCAAAGTTGGAGAAAATTATTGGTTCTCGCCATTTTGGGCCTTGTTTCTCTCCCCTGTGAATCCAGACGGTATGAAAACCCTATTACCACTTTTAGTTCCGTAAATTCACATTAGCTAACATGCAAGACATGCAGTACTTTTCACAGCATCTAACTTAGTCATCTCAGATGCATTCCCACCAGATATCCAATCCTTGGCTGGGGGTGTATTCAACGAGGTGGCGCAGTTCGGCAACTCGGTAGGCCTAGCAATGACGGCTTCCATCGCAGCGTCCATTACAGACCACACAAGCCTCCAGGATCACAAGGAAACGCTTATGCTAGGCTATAGAGCTGCTTTCTGGACCATATTTTCGAGTTGTGCCCTTGTCGTTATTGTTTCATTCTTTGGCTTGCGAAAGGGGGGAACTGTAGGGAAGAAGGATGAATGAAAAAAAACTACGAATAGAGGTAGCTGCAGTAAAGGGTGGCTGAGTTGACCCGCGTGAGACCTGTTCATCTTTTTTTCGTTGGATTTAACGAGATACATCTGGCGCCCTTGGTTATCGATACTCTAGACTTAAAGCAAGCGAAAATAAGCACCTATCTCGCTTCCTTGGTGATATAGCTTATACTATTTATATATATATTCTAGCAGTTGCAGAATTTCCAGCCCTCCATCAACGTCTTCAACTTCTTCAGTTTCTTCAGCAAAGTAAATAGATCATCCCGCGGGCCCCACTTGGCCGACTAATTAGCCGAGACACAAGCGCCGCACCAATGAGGGATCTCGTTTGACAGCCGCCGTCTGAAGTTTAATCAAACAAGCGCCGAGAATTTTCAACCTCACCACGAAGTGTTTTCATACACACGCAAGTGATACCCACGGACGGTGCGAATGCTGGGATATTTTATTTACAAACTAGAGGAATGAATACATTTTCAACCAGCATGTCCAATGGACCGCCACAAAGCCAAAACCAATCACCAGCGTCACAGGAAACAGTTGCATGGTCCGAGGTATGTTCCCGTTATCCGGAACTCTTACCCTATAGAGGCGGATCTGACCCCCCTCTACTGATTTGTTTGGCTCTAAAATTTACTTCTTGACCAATTAGCTATTTTTGCAACATGAATTAAACATAAATAAGCACCTTGAACTCTGCTCCAAAGTTCGCCAGCATGTCTCGCCATCAGGGGTTTCCTTCCAGGCTATCTCATCTATGATAGCTCAAAGCCAGCGATTTATAGAGGAGGTTAAAAAGCTTAGACAAGAATTTGTAAGTCCGCCATTTTCTCTCAGATTCCCATATATTTCACCATTCTTCCACTGATATGGGTATAGATGCCGCAGAGCACAGGTACAAGACTATCAGCTAGGCCCAACAGCTTACGATACCCAGAAGCGTCAGCAAGAAGCAGACTGAATGGAGTTTCAGGATCAGGTGAAGCTGATAATATTCCATCTGCAAAAGGAGAATCCCCATCATTCATATTCGATGCCGATCCAACGCCGCCTACTGCGACTCAAAGGTCCCAGAATCGTAAAAAACGCTCCCGAAATTTAGATGATTCCTTGATTATTGCCAATAGCCACGTCAGGGAAACCCCTTCTCTTAAGAAGACAAAGTTACTCCCTCGCGACCCTCCCGCTGCGGATGGGAGTATCTCTAATCAGCCAAGCTCTATACCCCAAATCGAGCTTGAAGACATATCGCAGGAGGTTGAAGCACGGCTGAAGCTTAGGGAGGAAACCAGGCGGAAGAAAGGGGAGAAACGGCGAAAACGAAAGCGGGGTAGTATTGGCTCGTTGGCTGCTGGGAGCCGGGAGTCTGCACCGCAAGCCAAAAGAGCGAGGAAAAGCTAGTACTCTGTAACTAAGCATCGATTACTCACGGAAAGAGCTGCCTTCATATGATTCTTGAAACCATATACGAGACTTAAGGACTTATGATAAGGGGCTATAAACTATTTGGTGGAGGGCCAGCCATGAGGAACAAACAACATCCGTGGAGTTTGGCGTGTTGACCTAGGGGGTATCTCTGGAGATGCAGTTGATAGTTGAGCTTGTGTTTGTGCTGTGTTTGTTATATATTAAGGTGCTTAGACCTCACAGCGGAAGTTCCTGCCATAAAAGTGTCCATGACATCATATCATATTGTCATTCATCAAACCGACGGATTTCTAACAACGTATACAAGCCTGTTCCTGGTTCGCATCTTTGACCGAACCATGGTTTCAAGAACCAGATTTACCTACCCTATATATCGTCACTCTTGTCTTGCGTCAGGCTTGAGTCAGGGTGTCCAAATAAATATGGTAAACCAAGGGTAAATCCTTCTTAATCTCTTTTCTCGCCTTTCCATTCTCCTATCAACATCATACTTCCTCCTCCGCTATACAAACAGTCTACTGAAAATACGAGCTTCCACACGCCAACATACCCCTTCGAGCATCTATATTTAAAAATCAAGATGCCTAATATACAACCAACACTCGACTGTCCCATCCTCGTGCCCAACTCAACATTCACGGACGAGGATGGCAAGCCCCGAGCCCGTGATTTCGTGTACATGTGGTCCTGGGCAGCAGAGATATGGGGAGAGAATCTGATGACTGTGACAGCCCAGGAAAGGCAACAGAGTGCCGTGAGTTTTCATCCACCAACTGTAATTCATAGCAGCATGGCTAAGCTGTGTATAGCAAGAGTCTCGGACAAGCAGGCCTCAGATGATATCTGAGACCAGGGGAAACGGCTCAAGATCCTAGCCGGTGGCTACTCGGAGTGCAAGTATGTTTTCGATATCCCCGGTGCAGAAATATCGCACTAACATCCTGTTGATCGTAGAGCCCTGCCCCTTTCCCAGAAAGAGACAGCCTGTTTGCCAGATATCAGTGTTTATGACTAGTTAACGTCGAGGAGGCCCTAGGATTCATCACCAGCATAGGGTCGTTTGGGGCTCCTGTTAAAATAAATGGAAATGTACCTCTGGACTTCCTCTATCTATTGGTGCTATTTTGTTTACATTGTTCGTGGATATATTCTGTGGTTAAACCTGCATTTTTCGTGGATATATTAGCAATTATTGCAGCATAAAATTGTTTTGCGCTAAGAATTCCAGACTCTGGATTTCTCGAGCATAGTGAGTGGATAAGCTTGTAATTATCTCTGTCAAAGAGTTTCAAGTAGTGACCGCTGCTAGCAGTAGTTGTATTGTACATTCATGGCTTCGTCAGCCAGCTTCCCGTATATGTTCCCTTCACTGATTGCTCGTGGGTAGGTAGTATGTTGATGCTCGCATGAGGTATTTGGCAAGATAGCGGCTGTAATATCATCCTAAGTGGAGCTTCTTATAGGATCGAATCATTGTTTGTCTTCAGATGGTCCTGGGGCGCATGTTTAGCTTTCCATTCCATCTAGGTAGAAGTTTGCTTGCTCAAAGGGTATATTCCATCAAAGGCGAAAACCACTGCCAACCCCTAGTTAACCCATCATGGCGCGGGTGTTTGGTAAGATAGAAGTCGATAAGCAACGGGAATTACCTCGTCTTATCCTTCACATCTTCCTTATCCTTCGTTTCTTCCTTGTTCTTCGTTTCTTCCTTGTTCTTCGTTTCTCCCCTGCCGTCATCGTCCACCCTCCACGCTTCTTTCACGTAGTCCCACATCAAATCTGCATATCCTTTCCCTCCCAACAGCGCTTTTCTCTCTTCCTCTAACCTCCTCTCCTCCCATCCTTCTGTCTCATTTCCCATCCATATCTTTTTAGCCACGCGCTTCAGACCAATCTCATCTTCGGCCACCACGTTTCCTCTCTGTTTCTCTAGTTCTTTCTCTTGTATCCTCGCAAGCTGCATCCGTACACTTAGTTCTTCAGCCTTCTCTGTAGGTAGGTCCCTGAATATGCCTGGCTTTTTAGAGGGGAGGTAGCCTGCTATATGTGACACTATCCCTTTGCCCGTTCGTTCAAAGGCGATGTGGTTTGCGGAAACGATGAATGCTGCGCCTAGCGAGGCGGTGTAAAGGTCAAGTTTCCGGGGCGGCAAAGCAACAATTACAGGCGCAGCGACAAGGAGTGTGAGGGCAGCATAATGTTTAAAACGGGTGAAATCTTCCGCTCGCTTCTGGGCGGTTTGCGACATGATCGTTTATGCGAGGTAGCTACCTCTTGTGGCCGTAACGGATTTTATTCGATGGCGGCGAGATACCGATAGATGAAATGACACAATTGACTGTCTCGTTATCGTGTGGAGGGTAACGTTCCGACGGTTGGTAGCTGTCTTGATGATACACGCTTTGATGGCGAGAGAAAAAAGTTGACGAAGTTCTGGTGGAGCTCATCGAAGCTCATCTTTAACTATTTTATTTAGCTGCTTGGCTCAGAATGAAACACATTTTGGATAAAGAAGACACAGAACAAGACAAATTTCTTCTCTTAAATTTCTTAATGCTAGTATGGAGTATGCTACATCCTGTTCTTTATGAATGCTATGTAGTAGGCCATAGTCCGAATTTACTCCCTGAGATTGCCCTTTCGTTCTCATATCAACTCCACGATGCAACGAAATGCCATCACCACTCAATCGCTTTGGCTCCTGGCGCAGCCTCGAAGCGGACTGTTCCATCATCATTACGCCCAGCTGTTCCAATAACCCCTCCGGATATCTCGTCAATGACCTGGCCGAAGTTTCTCGTCTGGCTGATTTTGCATCGTTTGGTGGCGGATTCACAATGTGCAACCAGTGCAGCAGAAGACCTGAACATGCGCAAACACACTGGACAACTATACCATTCAATAAAAAGTAGTTAGAAAGGTTCTTTACTTTTGTAGCTGGAGGGAATAGGTGAAAAAAAGGGAGAGGTCTATGAACTTACCGAGTGACTCCGGCTGAGTGAACGCCTGTAGCAATATGCTGTTCGAGTTCCTCTCGGGTCCCGAACGAGGTGTCGCAAGGGCATATGTATGTTCCATGCACTTCGCTGAAGAACTTTCTCACTTCGACATCAGACAGTCTGTTTTCTGCGGCTATTTCTAACTCAGTCGATGACCTGGCAGGTATAATGCGGGTGGTATCCCAACCGGATTCAGAGCCTGATACACTTGGGACGATGGGACCAGGGACTATGGTGCTCATAGTAGGCCCGCCTTGACCTCCCCTAGCTTCAGTTCCATCTGAGAATGCCATAAGGTCTTCCAGCTGCTGCTCTAGCCTGGTCAAAGGCATACCATCCTCATAGTCCTCGTCGTCGCTGTCACGTCCTGGGAATGTTGGCCATTGTTTAATGCTATGGGCGGTTTGGGTCTCTGCAGACGTATCTTGGACTGTGGTGTTGCCCGAACGCGCCGGTCCAAGTCCAAGGGTCTTCATTTTTTCGATGATGGATGCTTTCTTTGCCTCAATCGCTGCTGTCTTGTCATCATAGTCGTCTAGCAGGTCGTCGATGCCAACTCCCCCGTCGTCGCTAGAGCAAACAGATGATTTGACCAGGAAAGGATGGCTAGTAGCTAGCTGATCATCCATGGCCTCCTTGACAGCTTTTTTCTCGACTCGTCGCATTCTGTATTTGTCGAGACTGATCTTTTCGCAATGGCCCTTTTCGATGTGAGCCATCAGGGGAGCGGCGCGAACGAATTTCTTCTTGCATCCGATGCACTCCATATTCTGCTCTTCGCGGTGGAACTATAACTCATAGTTAATACCGTCTCCCTTCTCCTTCTTCCTTTTCTTGTTCTTCTTTTT
>JANTQJ010000434.1:0-15773 GCA_032989685.1 Arthroderma sp. PD_2
CTTTGGGGCTGCTGCGGAATTCAGGGAGCACCCTTGAGGGATCGTTTCCCTGGGACGCGCTTCTAGCTGAGTATGCGAGGTAAAATTCTGGAGACCGGCGAATCTATTTTGTAGCAAGATGTTTATCACAGTACACCGAGTTATCTGTATGTATAGGGGTTGGTGGGCGAGTTTGTAGCTATGGTGGTTTGTATGAAGCATGTTGAACTTCGACTTGCGGCTAAAATAAAAAGTGCATCTTCTGCCAAGACCGATTGGCCGCTTCACCACCTCGACTTCACCATCAAATCTACAAGGCTTCACGCTACAAAGATATACCGTCTCTTTACAAATCACCTCAAAAATAACACTGAGAGCGTCTTGATTTTGCAAGGATGGATCCAGATTATAATGCAAAGTTTGCTATTCATGAGGCTGCTCGTGAAGGAAAGAGTACTTAAACCCCAAAGCACGAAATCTAGATAGGCTCAAATCACTAACATCTATGTAGACTTAGTAGTTGAGTCTCTACTCAACGTGAGTTGCGAAACATCTACATTCCGTCTAGAGATATCCGATAGCCGTATTAACTCACGAGGATTGGAACATAGGCCAACCCCAAACTCGCATTCCTGAAAGATGGTGATGAGAGGCTGCCTATCCACTGGGCTGTTGCATATAACCAACCACTGATAATCGAACCTCTCATATCAATGAAAGGTTTCGATCCGGATGTTACAGTTTGTCTTACCATGATGCTTACTTCTCCTCTTGAAATACGAGTTTAAGAACCAAGCAAACTGACATCAATAAAAGGATGCCTCTGGATGGACACCACTCATGATTGCAGCAAGTTTAAAAGACGGAGAAGGAGACTCTATAATCGAAATACTTCTTCGTAAGGAAGCAGATGTCAATATAAAGAGTGTGAGCGGTCAGGTATGGTACTCTTATTCTATACCGGCAACCCCCGTATTGCTATTGAACGTAAATTAAATATATCCTAACATTGATAATAGAATGCCATCCATTTTGCTACCTCAAAAAACAATATATCCACTGTTCGCCTACTACTCGCAAATAAATGCAGTGCGAGAGTGAAGGATAGAAGAAGCCAGCTACCACTCCATCGTGCTGCAGCAATCGGCTCTGTTCCGCTAGTCAAACTTCTTATTGAGGAAGGGAAGAGCCCATTGAACGCCTCAGATATTGACGGGTTGACCGCTCTCCATCATGCGGTTTCTGAAGGCCATGGCGAGGCAGCCTTGACCCTTCTTAGAGCCGGAGCCGAAGCGGATAAACGTGACGCAAACGGCCAGCTTGCTATTGAGCTTTCTCCTGACGTTAAAGTAAGGGACCCGTCAGTTAAATTTGCCGTTTATTCAGCCGGATTGGCAGACTCCATATCTAATTATTTTCTTACAGGTTCGAAAGTACATTCTTGAGGCGGCGGAACGAGAGGGAATTGAGCTATCATAGTAATGGCATTCGTTATTGTTGATTAAGTTAAGAGATAAAGATTTGATCCCACGCTTTAACTACATTTCAATGCATGTGGTAGAACATTCCTTCGCAATAGATTGCTTCATATCACATAGTAAAACGAAGAAGAAACTCAAGAACCAGAGTACCCACCCCAATCTATCATTGCAAGTGTTTTTGAAGCGTATCACGATATATATCCTTCAAGTCGGCTATATCCGCCTTCAACTCCTCTACCTGCTCACTCTTCTCGCCTAGCATCTCAAGGGTAGTTTGGTACCTCTCGTTGAGTTGTTGAACATTCGCTTCAAGCTCTTGTACCTGCTCGTCTCCTGCTCTCTTCTCCTCAACCTCTTTCATAAGTTCAACGACCTCACGTCTTGCCTCATCTCGCTGGGACGTTAGTCGTGCTAACTCGTCTTTAAATCCTGCACGTTCACTCTCAAGTCGACGGACTGTAGCGCTCATTCTTTCCACTAGTTGTACAGATGGGCCCGCAGCAACGGTGGAAACGGAAACGACGTCATGAGCCCCGCGAGAGTGTTGGTTGTGAGTTCCCGGCGCCGAGGGAGTTGCTGGCGTAAGAGCACCGTTGAAATATTCATCGGGCTCCATGGTTTGTGCTGAAGGGGTATCGGCGAGCGGGGATGCGTCGTTCAAAGAGCCGCGGAGGAGCGGGTTGGAGTTCAGGGATGAGTATGAATTTTGTCGGAGAGGAGTATCTAGCTTTGGGAGTGTTGATGAACGGCGGCTCTGTGGAATTTCGGACAAGGAGGATAGTACATCCGATCTTCGACTTTGTGTAATGGACTCTGCTCGCGTTTGAAGCATTGATGAAGGTGATGATATATTCTCTTGCCACCTTGCCCTTTCATCCTCAAGTCGCTGTGCCCAGCTGGCATCCAGCGTTTCCTTTTGCTTTACCAAATCCTGTTGTGAAGCGAGTAATTCCTCTTCCGCCTTTTCGAGCTTCGCTTGTAGCTTTTTCAATTCGTGTCTACTCTCCTCTAGATCTCGCTCTAGCTCACGCGCAAGCTCCTTGGAGTTCTCACTATCCCCTTCCGCCCGCTTAACCTTTAAGACCTGTTGGTTTCACATCATTAGTATAATTTCCTCTCGCTCCGTGTTTATATCTTGCCATAGATATATACTTACAGATTCGCGGACTTTTCTGCGCATGTCCCCTTCTCGCTTCGCAATGTCGTCTCTTTCCTTCTCTACGCTAGCCAGCCGGGAGAGCAAAGAGGTCTCGATACCGTGCCAATTGTCACTAGCCACAGCATATTGTGTCTGTAGAGTCTCTACCTGTCGCAAGAGCTTGGCTTGCGCATCTCCTGTAGCGCTTGATGAAACTTCCTCGGCGCGAGCCCGGAGACTTTCCATCTTACTTTCTAAAACGGATTGCTCTCCACGAAGCTCAACCTCCTGGGTCCGCGAACGCTCCTTTTCTCGGTTGAGGTTCTCCGTTAGATCTCGAATCTCACGTCGAAGCTTTTCATCGCTAAGTTCGTGTTCGATTTTTGCACTTGAGAGCTCTTCTTTGAGTTCAGTGACCCGACGTCCTTCGATTTGCGCCGTCTCCTCTTCAGCCTTTTGCTCTGCAGCCTCTGCCCTGGCGGAAGCTCTTGATAGCTGATAACTCAAATCAGAGACAGTAGCTTTCAAGATGTTCCGCTCCGCGATCGTTGACTCCAGGTCCTCCTCTGCGTTTGCTTGCCTACTTAAACTAGCAGTGGCGCGTTTCTCCGCTGTTTCGGCCCGTTTTGCACGATCGTTTGCTTGACTCAAATCCTTTTCGACCCTTTCAATTCTCTTCTTGAGATCCGCCTGAGATTTGGTGCTTTCCGCGATATATTGCCGAAGCTTCTTAATTGTAGATCGATGCTCCAGCTCGGTCTTTGAAAGCTTCTGACCTTCTTCCATAAGCGCAGCAATTTTCTCTTCCTTTTCGGAGAGTTTCTTCTCTATAGTGCCGGGCGCTGCAGCAGTGGTAGAATTACGAGCTGATTCGGCTGCTTCACTTGCTAGATATTTCAATTTCGCCTGAAGCGCATCGATCTTTTCTATATAGCTGTGCAGTTCCTCTTGCCATCGTAATTCGGATGCTTCATGATCAGCCTGTAATTTGGCCATGGCTATCTCGTAGTCTTCCAGGTGGTTCGACGGTGGTTCAGTCACACCAATCTCAGGTACAGAGACCTGCCGGCTTAGACTCATGTCCGTCTCATCTTTGGAAATGCCTGATTGACCTGAATTCTCGTAGGCCTCCTTGGATTCCGCCGGAGCCGACCCTTCCCGTTCATTATCTTGTATTTCCGTTGACTGTCTGTCCTGGGCTTTAACATCAAGGCTCGCGCGAGAAAGCGAAGCGGTAGCGGACTGGCTATCATGCTTTGCGTCTCCTGTGGCTTTGTCTATGTTTCCGGCAGAGCTATCGATACTGGTTCGGCTGCCGTCAGCGGGGAGAGGACTGGAGGTTCGTGAGGGTACACCGGTAGAAGATGGCGGACTAGTGACGTTCCCTGCGCCGGCCTGCTTCACCATCGCGCGAGCAAGCCGTTCCTGAAGCCTGTCCTTGACTCTGGCGGAGGAGGAGCTTCTCGAGAGGCCTTGATAGTTTAAGTTAGCCGGGCTGCGAAAGGGAGTGATGGGACCAACAAACATACTGGGAGACGCAGACGCGGAGTGTGGCATGCCCGCCCGGAGACCAGGCTGCTTCTCTGCCAGCTTCTCTCCCTTATCCGCATTTTGCGCGGCTTCGCCGTCGTTCTCAGCCAAGATGGTGTCCAGCCTGGACTCGACGCCAGCGACGGCTTGCTGCAAAAAGGAGCCGACCTTCCATTTCGAGGCCGACATGTCTCAGCGCTTCACCTCCAGGTTAATTCTTCGCATATATCAGCTGTCATCGGGCAACAGCGTCGGTAATGGTGTTTATTGATCAATTTCGTAGCGGCGTCGACGAGTTAAAATGGGAAAGGCGAGACTCGAAAACTATTAATAGCCACTTAAATATAAAAACGGTTGAAAGTTAATTAGGAGATGCTCGTTTTCTCTCTCTCGATCTTCTGTATACTCCGTACTCTCTGTGCGGATGCTGTTTATAAAGAGACAAGACGGCTTTGTTCGGTCAACTGAGGCCAGCTATCCAGCAAGGAGTCTCTGAAAGAGGATGAGTTTCGCAATCCCCCCAGTCATCCGCTTGCGTAGCCAAGTTACGGAGGCCTGCTTCGAACACGAACTAGATGGCTGGATGATGTGTATCGCGCAACCTATCTATTATCAGTTGGTCATCTTATTCTTACACAAACTACAAGGTAGATTATGTCTACAAGCAATTATTCCCTTGCTACTCATGAGCGATTTTATCTACCCAGTAAATCAATAGCAGTAAACCAGTGCATGCGTTGTGTGTCCAGGGCCATAACTCTCAGCATCTATTGAAAAGCCCCATACGTATGCTCTGTCCAAATGATAGTTGAAGAGAGGTAGTAATATCGGAGTACATAAGTCATAAAACCCTAGGTCTAAGGATATCTCCCTCTTATGTATCAACTCTCTGGTAAGGGTTTATGATAAGGATGAGTTAGGCTGGCCGATATGTCAAAAGAACTACCAGCTTATACTAGAACTAGTTTCCTATGATATCATCTTTGTTTGAGTGACTCCTGCTTTCCCTTTTCCCAGTGAATGGCGAGGCTTCAATAATCACTTCGCCTTCGCCCTTACCGCGTGGGTAGAAATATCTCCCTCTTTTTCCCTTTCCCTCGTCTTCCTCTCTCTTTTATTTTATCGCTTTCTCCACCCCCAGCCATCTAACCCTACAGCTCCCTTACTTCAGGCCTCAAATATTCCTTTTATGGTCTCCTTATCCATCCCTCAAGGCTGCTCCTACAATGTCAAATCCAAAGACTATGAGAGAGTACTCTCCCGAGAAGTATGGGATTGATGACGGCACATCTCGTCCCGAAGAGCCTTGACGAGAGCTCTGTTGCACATCGCTTCGGATCTGGGACTATTACTATCGATGATCAAAGGAATAGTAGGTTTTACAACCTTTCAAATATATACTATCATTACCGAATACTAATATATATTGTTAGGCTTGATGTTGGAAACGCACATCGAAACGGCGATGGATATGGATTGTCATCATTCCAGTCAAGCCACCTGCGGAAGAAGAGATGATTGAATGGAAGGTCGTCGTCACAGACCTAGCTCTCCTCTAGCAAACCGCAGTACTTGGAATCAGATAGAATGTACGATTTTTATATCCCCTTCTTTTAACTATTAAGTATCAAGCATATACTGATTTGATAATTTACTAGGTTATATATAGCAAGATATTGATATTCCTTGGACACAATTGCCCAGCCAAAAGATACCTTTATTTCAGATATGTTATGACATACCTCATGCTGAAAAACAAGGGCGGACTCCTCGGACACAATCGCCGAGCCAAAAGATACCTTTATTTTAGATATGTTATATTATATCTTATACTAAAAAACAAAGGCAGACTGGACTGGGTTGGCGGTCATATATATAACAGACACACTATCCGATTAACTCTAAGCCTAGATTCTAAATCTAAGGAGTCTAAGGAGTAATCTAAGGAGTAAGTATAGGGAATAAGCCTGGGCTCTTAATCTCAAGGTTATAAGCGTAAGCATTAAGACTAGAGCAAGCCTTAAGGGGGGCAATTTAAAGTCCAAGCCTCCTTAACGAGATGGGTATTTAGAGATGCCTACAAAGTAGATAAAGCAGCTGAAAAAGGGTGTTATTAGCTGGAAATCGCTGTCCTTCAATCTCAAGGTCCACCAGTCAGTTTTATATAGCTGGTTACTGCGATGCAACAGGACATTTGCAAGTCTTTTGAGCGGAAGTACTCGTTCTAAAACCAACTGGCTGAAATTCCAGTTGGTTTCAGTGAATTACTGTTTGTGATACTCATTTCTATCAAATGAGCTATACGCATTTTCAAAGATCGCCAGACAACAAGCAGCCAAACCGAGTCTGAATACCAGCAACTCCCTGACAGCTTGCGCCATCTCGTCATAACGCCGTGATATCTCACCTCCAAGCCCAACTAAGTAGGGTTTGGGTGGCTTGACCCAAAAATGGGGCGTCTATCGTCTATATAAGCAGGTCTCGTCTCGCTTTATGGAATGCGGTTATCCCATCTCCAACTCGCTACTCGCACGTCTCAGGCTCCTTTTAAAAAGTGATAAAGTCGACTTGATACACTCCATCCACTTGCATCCCGCAACATGAAGCCAACTCTATTCTACACTACGGCGGTTGCATGCGTTGCCTCGTTCGCCCTGGCTAACCCTGTAGCCAACATAGATAGCGCTAATTTCGGTGCTGAAGATGTCTCAAACAACATGGCTCGCGATACAGCCGCAACCCTCGGTACGCTGCAGACGTGCAGTGGACAGCGCAGTCCATCTGACTATTGCTCGGGCAAGAGACTGGGTCGACAAAATTCATTCCACAATTGGTAAGTGAAGCATGCCCATCCCTATCCTTCCTGCCCGAATCCTCCAGCTTTGTCCCTAGTTTTTGCCAGATTGACTCCTAACGATGGTCCTCGCCAACTAGCAAAAATCGTGATGGCAAGTGCTGTTCTAAAAATAAGGATGGCAGTGGAGGACTGGATGTAAATAGAGGCCAGGGAAGAGATGACTGCGGCTATTGTTGGACTGGAAAGTGTAAAGCTTGAAAACCCAGGAATTATTATGGATAAGCTTGTCCTTTATTATTCGGGTAGTACTTTTACATCTTGTTCTGGTTCTAATGTCAGTTGCTGCGTCTTCTCTCCAGTACAAACACGGTATTTCTTCAATCTATGGCCAGAGAAGTAGTAGTTATGTCACGTGATGACCATTTTCAGGGGCTTCCGACGTTCTTTGGAATTTAGTGTCTGATCTGATTCTCTTCGTTGCCTGCTCTGATTTTCCCCCTTGGATCGCAAGCATGGCAACTATCTCTGGCAAACCTAAAGCAAGTCTTCCCAAGTGCCTGTGGGACCTACCCTTTGTTAATAGAGGTATTTCTGGTATCGTGTTTGCTGTTGATGAGCTCTCTGTGATAAAGACACCAACTGGCGGAGAGGAAAATGCCAGAGAGCTAAGAACTGAAAGAGAGATTCTTGAGCGACTTGGCGATCACCCCCGAATTGTAAAGCTGTTATACACTCATAAGGATCTAATCGTCCTGGAACGACTGAGGTACCCTTTACGTTTTAGGATTTGGGAGCTTAGAGAGGATGGACGAGCGACTACGCAGGATGAAGTTCTGAAATGGTCTGCTCAAGCAGCAGAAGGCATGCAGTACCTCCATGAAAACAACATCTTTCAAGTCGATGTTGGCCTACACAATTTGCTGGTTGACTGGGACGATAATATCAAATACTGCGACTTCTCTGGAAGCTCAATCGATGGAAGCAGGCCTACAGTCGTCGTTAGCCCGACTGCTCAGCATCCTAATGCCGTAATCGGATCACCTACAACACAAACGGAGTTATTCTCTCTCGAATCTGCCATTTTTGAGATTTCAACTACATTTAAAGCGTACGAGGGGATGAGCGAGGATGAACTACAGGCTCGGTATGCGAGGGACGAATACCCAGAGACAAAACAGCTTATACTGGGGAACGTAATCCAGAAATGTTGGCGTGGTGGTTATTCCAATGCAGGCGAGGCCGCCGCCGAGATAAGGGATATCCAACGGGGAATTAAATGTGGAAACGACCTAGGCTTGTCGATTAACGGCCTTATCGAAAGAAAGCGAAATGAACGCTCCCGAGGTAAGTGAGATTGGGGCATTTGAATTTCTGATCGCAGTGCTAAATCATGCGTATAGCCTATCTCTATATACAACTTTGTATTGCTGTAATCGTCTTCAGCACTCGCACAGTGTTTGGGGCTTCCGTTACTAAGGTCACAAGGTGATTATCGTGTCGGTAACCAATTTAGCAGAATTTGGAACGGCAGTGATTTATATCACTGTGGTACAAAACACACAGCAAGTCCCGCCCCAGGTGTATCAAAATCCCGCAACCGATATTCCCAGCGCGTATTTTTGCGAGGGAATCCTTTTGAAAGGATATTAAACGGCGATATAATTCTGTGTGGAGAAGAACTGTCAGATCCTTGCTTGGAGAACCTGAACTTGTGAAAATCTTTACATAGACAATTGTTTGGGCAGGATTTAGGTATGTTATGCAGTCCGCGTCCTTCCGTGACGACCCAAATTGACCTGTCTCTGTAGCGTGCTCGTCATCGCAGTGACGGTGTGTCCCTTTGGTCCGGGGGTTATCGCAGAGAAGGTATGTTCGTTCCTTGACGACATGCTTTGGAACAGCAGTACACCGAGAAGGGATGATTGGTATGATGGAATACCTGCACATATTTTGGCTATATTTAGTTGAAAGTGTGGCCTGCTTGGTTCTCACTTGCTTTGGCAGAGCAGACTATATTATTTACTTGAAAGGTGACGCGAGGATGAGTGTGAGCTGCGGGTTTATTGTTAATTGCTGCCTTGGTGCCCACGCTTCCACTCCTTGCAGGGTATATTCTGACACCGTGCCTTTGCCCAGAACTCGAATGATTAACTCAGGTAGAGCTAACAAATATGCAAATGATACATCCGGGCTATCTCCAGTAGGGATAACTGCGGTATTCTTAAAGGCAGAAGGTTGTTTTTGATTTCTTCAACTAATTACAGTGTCAGAGGAAGAGGTCGAGTCACCAGACTGCCTCTAGTAGGGAATCGAACCCATATCGGCGCTCTCCCCTAAGGGTTCAGTATCTAGGGTTCTTCTCTCGAGTTAAGGGGGAGAGGGAGGGCCTATCTACTTTTCTACTACCTTTCCTAAATACCTATCTTAAAGCCAATATAGGCGTCTCTACCTTATCTACTAACTCCTATTTATTATTAATCCCTAGTTTATTATTTATATTTTCGGGGTCTTCCTTAGTATATATATACGCCGGACCCCGTCTTACGCGGATAATATATAGGGGTTAGCCCTAGATATATTTGAAAACCGTCTTATTATATCTCCTAGACCTATATATCTCTAAAGTACAGAGTATTCTCTCTATTATAATATATTTTAGTACGTGGTTACAATAGACGGTTCTAATCCCTTCGGGCGACTAGAAACAATATCCTCTATTAAAGGAGAATAAGAGATAACCCTTCTAAAGACACTAGACTACTAATTGGTAGAGGGTTAGCCACCTTCTGTTATCTTCCTTATTGGTATAAGGACTAATTGTAGATAGGGCTATCATCTTATTTATCGATCCAGGAGGGGTCAGTGGTCTAGGGGCCCCAATCTTGCCCAGATCTCGCTGGCTGCAATCCAAGCGTTCTCTGAGACGGTACAATGTAGCCAAATATGATCCTTACTAAGGTTGCAATAACTGCGGTATTCTTGCTAGTAAGGAATGGGATCCGTAGTGTCTAGTCCACTATCACCTTCAGCAGCGCTCCTTTGTCAAGTAGAATACGTCCTGGCATAATTTATCCAATAATAAAAGTATGAAGCCTTATAAACAGCCTCTATTTTCGTAACACTGATGTGTATCGTATACAGTACAAGTTCTGCAATTGTCGACTTCACATTGTCATGAGAGGAGGAAGTTGAAGTACTTAAATAGAACGTAACAGGCTTGGCAACGACTCTAAGCTTCAACCCGTGATAACCAACATCATCAACACCAAAGCCGCATCAAACAGACAACAACATTAGCAGCAGCTATTCTCATACTCGCTGGAGCAGTAGGCTGCAGCTCTACCGCAACCGAAACAGACCAGCTACTCTTTCACTCCCACCCAAAGTCCGGTCTTGTCCGTGTACCTCGCTATGTCTCTCGAACCACCAACATACCTCACCTCGCTGCAGAACAATATCCGAGCTCGACCGATACCATGGGAGGGCGCTGTGCGAGCAGGGAATATTACAGAAGAGCAACTTAAACGGGTCAAGGCTGTTGATAAGGTGCGGAAGGACTCGAGACAGAAGACCATCGAGAAGGATGTCAACGCGTACACTTCGTTGCTGGCCGGTAGCGGGTCGGAGAAGAGTATTTTGGAGTCCGCTACTCGACGAACGGATATAATACAGTATATTCTTGTTCTTGCTGGGGACTTGATCAGTGGTATGTCTAAGTGGATGCTATCGATCTGGTAAACTTGGACTTAGTTAACGGGTGTTTGTAGATGTACCGGCTCTTACATCAGCCCTGGTTGACGGCAACGAAAGCTATCGACACTTCCTACCTCTTCTCAGCAACTCTACCAACTCGGAGGATCCAATTCCACTACTCACATCGTCGCTGTTGGCCAATCTTGTTTCCGCATCGCTTAGAGCAACGCCCAAAACGTCGTCGAAGGATGAAGTTGCGCTTCCCAAGCTATTCTCTTATCTATCTACCCTGACCAAGAGTGCGGACACGGGATTACAGGATATTGGAGTCCAGGGATATTCAGCTTTGCTCAGGACGAAGAGGTCGAGAGAGATCTTCTGGAAGGAGAGAAAGGATACTGTTGAGCCATTGATTGGGATTCTGCGTGCAGCGGCCGGAGCAACGAAGGATAACGGATCTTCTCTGGGCGGTGGACGAACTGGTGAGGCTGGCATCAGCGGTGGAGTTGGGATCCAGCTCCTGTACCATGTTCTACTTGTGCTGTGGCAGTTGAGCTTTGAAGGGGACCTGATCGGTGCCGAGCTTGAATCGTATGGAGTCCCATAACGTTCCGTGCAGCTGTTCTATATATAATATGCATCGACTAACTATGACCTACAGGGAACACGAGATAATCGCGCTATACACCAACCTGCTGAAGCTCTCACCAAAGGAGAAGACCACCCGTCTCCTCCTTTCTACGCTCAGAAACCTCCTATCCTTGAGCAAAACGAGCCTTCTCCCGAATGCAGTCGTCGTCCGCCTACCAGCCATGCTAAGCAACCTGAAGAGCCGCCATCTCACCGACCCCGACCTCCTCGAAGACCTCTCTGGCCTATCCGAGATGCTAGACGAATACACCAAGAAACAGACGACATTCGATGAGTACGCTGCCGAGGTACAATCAGGCCACCTCCGCTGGTCCCCACCGCACCGCAACCCAACCTTCTGGCGCGAGAATGCACGACGAATCCTGGACGAGGACCGAGGCAGCCTGCCAAAGAAGCTGGTTGAGATCCTATCAAAGGACTGGGAGACGGATAAGCAGGTTTTGGCTATTGCGTGTAACGACGTTGGATGTCTGGTGAAGGAGGTTCCGGAGCGACGACACCAGCTGGATAAGCTTGGCTTGAAGGCGCGGGTGATGGCACTGATGACTGACCGAGAAGAGTCGGTGAGATGGGAGAGTCTCCGAGCTGTGGGAGAGTGGCTGCGATATACATTTGAAGGTTGAAGCTGTTGATATCTCGGGATCCTGTCTATATATATATGCGTGCTTTGAACTCTGTATTTTGTCTTTCTTTTTTCTTTCTACGTTGTACTTTTTTGGTCGTTAGAGCTTGCCACCGTCCATAAGTTCGGATTACAACAAATCTACACATCCGCGCCGCACCGCAACTTAACCGAAACTTGACCATCTAACCACAACTTACGGCTGAACATGACCCAACTTTATGGACTGACCGTAACAAAAAGACCCAGTTTTTGCCACTGCCGGCGCGATCTCAGCAGTTGGCTCCCTCTCATTGGCCGATCGATCAAAGGCACTGGAGGCAAGTCACAATTTCAACGTACAATCAAAGTTGGACTAACGCTGCAGCGCGTATTCCAAGAGTTCCCGCCCATGATTGCAGAAAAAGGACGACCAGGCCATTGGACAGGCTCTCGATGCCGGTGGATAACTAGTCTGCTTTATTCCCTGTCGAGCGAACAGCATCGAAGCAACCTTCAGGCCGTCCTGCCCTGCCAGGGAAGGAAGAAGAGGAAGAAAGAAGCAAAAACGAGAAATGTCCGCTCGCCTTCGTTCCGGGGGTGAGAGAAGTATATTAAATATCGCAAATCCCTCCTCCCTTCCCATGAATTCTTGACACAACATCACCAACATCACGCCGTTTTACCTTCCCTTTTTTCTCCTTTACCCCGACTGCGTCCTGCGTGATAACTGTTGGATGCGTGCATGGCGCTATATGCAGGAACAAAGCGCGAACCGAGAGCGACTGGAAGGCTAGCAACAAATAGGAGCCGTTTGTCCAGCGCCCGTCCCGCGCTATCGCGTGCACTGTGATCTTCCGCAAGAGTGCGTCGACGAGATCTTTCTATACGCCGGTGAGAGATCGAAAGGACCAAAAGGACAAAAGGAGAAGAAGCAAGTTCGGCCTTTCCACGTGACTGTCCTTAGCGCCGGCCCTCGAGTTCGTCAGGCTTTTCCTTGGGGCCAGTTAGGGCCAGGGGTTGGAAGGCGCCTAGCCTAGAGTCTTCAGGGGGAGACTTTCGGGGAGGCCTGAGGAACTGGCTTAGGGGGTTGAAGTCTTGGGAAGTTCTCTCGGGGCCTAGGGGTGAAAGTCTAGGGGTGAAAGTCTTGGGCCTTTAGGGGCTTTGGGGCCTGGAGATCCCTGAGGCCTTGACGCTAGGGGGGCCAGCTAGCGCTCCCTCAGCCCATGCCCAGCCAATCAATTGGTGCCTGACCCACGCGCCGGCCTTTTTGCAGCCCCCTGTTCGAACTTATCCACAATCCACCCATTTCCACACACGGCCAAAGAAGTCCTTCCACTCCCCCTCTCAAGAGAGAGGTCGCTCCCCCGGCCAGTTATGGCTGCTTCTTCGTCAGAGGGGGCCACTACGGCGCCACCAAGCGCCACTCCTGTCTCTCCTCAGAGCTTCTGTCTAAGGATGCACACCTCCTCGAGCTCAACTTCCTCCTCTCCCTTTCCACACCCGTCACTCCTCGCCTCGTCACCTATACGCAGGAAGCCGTTGCCGCCGAACGTCACCCCTTTGCGCCTGAACGAGCTAGTGCAGTCCAGGAGGCCGTCAGCGTGCTCGTTGGGCCATGATTCTCTCCCTCCCTCTGCTACGTCGATCAATTTCTCCGTGAGAGACCTCGACAAGTATGTATACCCCAATTCTATACAAACGGGAGTACATGTAGTGAACTTGTACTGAGTATACAACGGGGATGCTAACAAGAATGTAGGTTCCCGCATGGGTATTCTCCGACTCCTCCAAAGCCGCAGTCGCCAGGAGACCAACTCGTGAAGCACTCCACCGTTTCCGTGCTCGAAACACCCCATTTCCGGAAGCCGACGCGCGCCCGTCTCACCAGTGAACCGCTCCTCTCTGGAGGCAATCTGAATGCGGTAATCCAGAACCTCAAAGATCACAAACGGTCTTTCACCATGGCCTTGCACCCTCCCCAACACGCACCATCTGCCAAACCTCCGCCTCTGCGCGTAGACTCTGCTAGTGTTAGATCCATGTCTAACGGCTCCGTCGACTACAGACCAACACCAAAGACTCCCGGGAGTAAGATCACCTCCTTTTTCGGCTGGAAGAGCTCCAGCGTCAGCACGGGCGCTACCTCTCCCGGCAACGAATCCAGCAGCACCGAGATATCCGAGTCCGTTCTCTCACCCATGCCTTCTCCCATGAACACATCCGTCACCTACGCCAATTCACGAGACTCCTTTGCTGCCGGACCCAAGATGACGGGTCGATCCCAGACCATGCCCATGGCTGCCAACGTCACTTCCCAGTTGGCCGAATTGGAACGTGAACTATCGATAATCAGCTCCGAGCTAGCAGGCTCCATTCGTCGAGAGATGGAGCTGGAGGATATAGTCGAGAGAATGCAGGTGGAAAGCAGTGAATCCGATAGACGGATGAGTGACTATTACTACTCTGACTCGGGCAATGGTTCCGTCAAGGCTTCGTCGAGTGATAATGGAAGCGCCAAGGCCGAGGACCTGGAGAGGTTGAAAAGAAGTTATGAGCAGGAACGCGCTCAGCTTAAGATTGAGATGTCGAATAGATGCCAGGAAGAAAGAACAAGGCGGCAGACCGCAGAGTCGCATGTTCAGCTTCTAGAGTCTCAAATAAGTCAGGTATGGACGATTTTTTTTCTCCCTTCTTTCGTCTGGGTTTTTCATCGTGCTAACCGGTTTTTCACCACCTAGCTTCGACGTGAAAGGGTAGATGCATCGAACGCCGCTGGAAAGTCAAAAGAACTCGAGGCAGCATTGGAAGATACCCGTCGTCGCTTGACGGAAGAACGGCATTTAAAAGACAACATGGAGGACCTGCTCACAGGCATGAGGGTGGAGCTCGAACAGCAAAAATACGAACGCGACCAACTGCAGGCCCAGCTGCAACAAGACATACAGAACCTCCGCAATGAAAATACACTTCTATCGCAGTCTCGAAAACTACAGCCTGAGGTACCACAGTCTCCTCGAATAGACTCCATTGCAGAAGAAGCGATCGGTATTGGCATCGGCCTGGGCGGCAATAGGGCGTCTGGCGGGCTATCCAGGTCGAACTCCCTCGCTAGAATCCCTCCAGCCAGGACCGGCGTGTCCCGATCTGGCTCGCTTTCTCGTCCAGCGTCAATGATAGTAAAGGGCCCAGAGTTCCATGAGTCACTAGTAAACCAGATGAAAGACGTCGAGACTCAGCGTGACGCCCTCCATCAGACGGTTAAGAGCCTACTTGAGCGACAGGCTTACCAGGCTCGGCAACATGAAAAACGTCTCAGGCTCGCTGAACTTGAACTCCATCGTACTCGACAATCCAACTCTCCTCGCAAGAAGGGCTATGAGCGTGACGTCAAACACCTACGCGAAGAAATTAACCTTCTCCGCCGTCGCGCCGATGACGCCCTAGATCAAAAGTGGCAATGCGAAAAGGGCCTAGCTGGGTTGAAGATGGACCTCGATCGCGCCGAACAGGAGACCGGCTCTCTTCGTGCGTTATTGCAGGATTACGATATTCCCGTCCCTCACATGGACGGTGCTAACGGCAGTGATGCAGATGGAATGACCGATTTCCACGCTACTGCCAGCTCGCTAGAGGAAACGTACGAACAACTCCGGGTCGAAAAGGAGAACGCCGAGCCAGGCTCCCCAATCCCGAACGAAGCGCTTGAAGACCAGATTAGAAAACAAGTTGCTTCTAACGCCTCATTACGCGCCCGACTCGCCGACGCCATCAACCAAGGCGAACGAGAACAGAAGCTCTCCGCGGCAAAGATCAATGAGATGCAATCTAAGCTCAAATCCCTCGAGGAAACCCTCATGCTTGCCCAGCAGCGTTCAGAGGAAGAAGTCGGCAAACATGAGC